>CARXXK010001890.1:0-11320 GCA_949089665.1 Macrosiphum euphorbiae
GAGGTTTTTAACTTGAATTCCAGCCGAGTTACACTCAACTCAAAATGTGGGGGGGGGTGGGGGCTTTGGTTCCCTAATGTTGAAAATTCATCTGGGGCCTAAAAAATTGAGATGCCAATTGGTCCGGGGTCTCTTAGTCGAATACCGGCTAAGTTATGCTTCGTCAAAAATAATTACTCGTTTAATGGGTCCCCCCACTCCGCCCGACGGTCGCCACTACGCGCGTGAGAGATAAGAACACTTCTTCCAAAATGCAAATTAAAAAAAAAATATATGATTTAAATTTTCAAATTCATTGTGGCCAATATAAAAAGTAAAAATCCCCTTAATGATATTACCAACCTAATAACGAAAAATGTCTCAGAAAATTCCCAAATTCAAATTTATGTATTTTAAAATTCAAATATTGTACGATTCAAATTTTATCTGACAACCATTTTAAAATCATAAATATTTTAAAATAAGAGATTTAATTATTCATCTTAATTCTTAAAGAGCTATATAAATTGTATAATTATAATTTGTCGAAAAACTAGTTTAATGTTGTTTAGTGTTTTTAAAATTAACAAGATATGGAAAAACGAAAAACTGGTCCTAGTGCAAAATTCCTCGGAGAACAATTCAACATCAGTGGACAATATTCATAAGACCATCAAGTTGTTAAATGCAGAAAAATTGGCATGAAATTAGATAAAATGTAACCAACCATGGAAAAATAGTTAACAAATAAATTTTAATTTTAACTAATTTAAAACAATGATTAATTGTTCATAACAAAATTGTGTCAATATACAAAAATATAAATATAAATCATCATAATTTAATTTTAGATATATATTAAAATAATACATGAATATTATTAACTAGTTAAGTAATTAAAAATGTCAATTTTGTTGAATGAAAGTTGTAAGTAAATCACTTTATTACTATACTATACATTATACCAGTATCAATATTTAGTGAAACCTGTGTAACACAGAAGTACAGAACTCATAAAAATGTAGATAATAACTTATAATTTATAACTTCTAAGTATTGTTGAATAAGTATTAAAAAAAGATGTGTACATTTTTTCTCCTTTATAATTTACAAATGACAGTAATAAAACACTGTTTTATAAATACATGGACGGTGCCCGGGCAAAAGGGAATAAGTACAAAAACACTGTTTTGAGAAAACTAAAAAAAACTATCTACAACATTCAAAAGTTAGAATTATTTCTCAATATTTTTGACATAAGTTTTTGAATTGGCTCTTCAAACATGGGTTTTCTCGAAACTTAAAATATTTGATTAACTTTGGACTTATAAGTCAAATAGCTGACTTATTCCCTTTGTACGGTATTTATTTTGACTTATTCCCTTTAGCACATGACTTATTTCTTTTGGACATCATTTATTTTGACTTATTCCCTTTTGCACATGACTTATTCCTTTTGGACAGCATTTTTTTTTTTGGACTTATTCCCTTTACCATATAAGTTATTACTTTTGAGTAGTTTTTAATTTGACTTGTTTCCTAATACACATGACTAATATTAATTATTATTCATTGGTGCAACAAATTATTGACATAGGTATAAACTATTAGCCAATAAATTATTAATTATTAATAATAGACTAATACTGTAGAATCTGTTTCTCTTAAAATCAGGGCATAGTGGATATAACTCTTATTAAACTGGTACATAATAATATTATCTAAGATAGTATTGATAGTAAATACAACTACTACCTATACTTACTTTAATTAATATACAAATCTTAAAATTATAGACACCTAATCAATGTTATAAACTCTGAACAGTATGCCATGTGTTCAACATAAAACAATAATGTTAAATATTTTTAATTTTTAAAATGCTTAAATATTAAAAAAAAAAAAACAACTTCAATAGAAAATAAAAATTTTTCTTTTGTAATATCAATGCTAAAATGAATGTGTAAATAAACGACTTCATGCTTGTAAGTCAAACAAAAATAAAAATAAATATTCAAACAAAAATAATAAGAAATAGAAACCTTAATACAAAATTATAATAAATTTTAATCAATCTTCATCTTCATCAGAGTTAAGTATAGGATCATCTACTTGGGTTTCAGTAGGGAGATCTTTATAATATGAATGATAAACTGAAGGTATATATTTTAATAAAGATAGTAAGTCTTTCTTTTTTTCTACTGAAATGTTGGGAGGATTTTCATTACAAAGAGGAATTATTAAGTTCTCAAGTGTTGTTGTATTCTCTGTTGCTCGACGGGAAACTGGTTTTGTCATATTTATCACATGGAAGTTTTCATCAACAGCTAAAGTGTTTTTATAGTATACTTTATATGGGTCTTTTTTTTCAAATTTAAACCATTTAATTGATCTCCACACAACTTTATCTCCATTTTCATTTCTTTTTTTCATCATCAATGTTTTTGATTTGTAAACATTTCCAAAGTCTTTGAAATCTTCTCTTTCCATTTCTATTACTTTAAATGGTCTTTTGTTTCCTGTCATTCTTATGAGCTGAGCCCAATCATGGGGATGATAAATAGGTGAATCAAAGTGCTTCTTTTTTTTTTCAATTTGAGCATGATCTGAGTCACACTCCATGCGGGTGTGACCAGGGACTAAAAATTTGTGTTCTAAGACTTGAATGGAATTTGAATGGTATAATGAAAATATACACATGGCTAAAAATATGCTATTTTTATTTTGTCCAGGACAAGAATCACTGTATAGAATCACATGTGTTATTTCAGATGGTAGGTTTATTAAATAATGAAATATGTTTGATCCTATTTCATTTGCACCTCTTTTAGACTTTGACTCATCCCAAACATAGCATGTTGCTTGACCATTTTTCATATTATGGACAGTAAGGTTAAATGTCCACAGTTGTCTTTTATAAAAAGCGATTGAAGTTTCAAGCCACGGCGTTGGTAAACATTGCTGAAGATCAAATGCTACAACTAAAATTTGATTTTCATTTTTCATTCTTTCCTTGTCCGTTCTTTTAGTTTCATATGCTAATTCTGCGAGTTTGTGGTGGTTTTCTTGTTCTTTAATTAATTTTTCTTTTTCAACATCATCACTATGTTGAATCTTCATTTTATAAGCATCACAAGTACTGCAAGTATCTTTTTTTGGTTCTTTAACTTTAATATTTGCTTCATGCATTTTATATTCATATATTTGCCTACTAACCGGATTTTCAACTGACTCTTTGTACATTTCATAACATTTATTTAAAGTATAATGAGACGGTAAATAGAGTTTTGAGGTTTCTTTTCTACAATAATGACTTTGATATGTGGGTAATGAATTTATATGATTCTTCACCCTTTTTAGATCTTCAGGCGTTTTTTTATTGGCAGGAATATGACAACCACGTTTATCTGGAGTAGTGGTAGAACAATCTGATTTTTTTTTTTGTTGACAAACATTCCAAATAAATTTGTTAGTTTCACCGAAAACTTTGATGAAACAACTTTTGCAAATTTCTATCATTTTTCCATTGATAGGCACATGGTACTTAAAAGTGACCTGTCTGTCTTTTTGTTTTTTAGGCGCAGTACACTTTTTTTTTTGAGCATCTTTTGGCTTAAACTCAATCAGCCCAGAAATATAAGTTGCCCGTCTATTTTTATCACACATAGACCAATATTTTTTAAACAATAATGATATATGTTCAGTAGATACTTTGAGTGAACACTTTTTACGGCAATTATTGAGCACTTGGAACTTTCTTTCTGGTACTTGTTTACCACTTTGTGTGGTATATGCTTGACCAAGATTTCGCTTCTCTTTCCTTTCAGCTCGAATTTTTCTTGACTTAGGATATGACCTTACATTATGTGGGTTCACATAAACATTCATATTTTGATAACTACTATGTACTGAAATGTGGTCAACCTCAGTAACACACTGGCCAGTGGGAACAAACGATGGATCATCAATTTCACTCTAAACATAAGTTTGAATTTTTTAATAAATATGATAATTCAAGTTAATACTAAGCATAATTAAAACATACATTACTATGATCACTACTAGGTACTACAATTTTGTCTAGTTCAATAGCAGCCTGGCCACAAGAAACAAAATCTGCTGGGTCATCCACTTCAAGCTATAAATAAATTTGAAATACTAAGTATTAAAAATATAATATTTCAAGTTAATACTAAGCATACTTAAAACATACATTACTATGATCACTACTAGGTACTAAAATGTTGTCTAGTTCAATAGCATCCTGGTCAGTGGAAAAAAATGTTGGGCCATCAACTTTAAACTAAAAATAAATTTCAACATTTTTGATATTTAAAATATGTTCAAGTTAATACTAAGCATACTTAAAAAATACCTTATTATGATCACTAATAGTTTCTAATATGTTGTCTATTTCAATAGCATCCTGGCCAGTAGAAAAATATGCTGGGTCATCCACTTCAAGCTAGAAATAAATTTGAAAAACTAAGAACTAAAAATATAATATTTCAAGTTAATACTAAGCATACTTAAAACATACATTACTATGATCACTGCAAGGTGCTAAAATGTTATCAAGTTCAATAGCAGCCTGACCAGTGGAAAAAAATGTTGGGTCATCAGCTTTAAACTAAAAATAAATTTCAACATTTTTGATATTTAAAATATGTTCAAGTTAATACTAAGCATACTTAAAGAATACCTTATTATGATCACTAATAGGTACTAAAATGTTGTCTATTTCAATAGTATCCTGGCCAGTAGAAAAATATGCTGGGTCATCAACTTCAAACTAAAAATAAATTTGAAATACTAAGAATTCAAAATATAATATTTCAAGTTAATACTAAGCATACTTAAAACATACATTACTATGATCACTGCAAGGTGCTAAAATGTTATCAAGTTCAATAGCAGCCTGACCAGTGGAAACAAATTTTGGATCTATGTCTTTATCAGAAACGTTCCACTTAAAAATAAGTGAATAAATAAATAAATCATTGCTTAATCATGTATTTAGGTAATATTAAAAATGTAAGAAATCAAGTAAGCACATACTCATTTAGATAATTAAAATATTTGCATACATAGATAAGAAAAAAAAATGCAACTTCCAACAAGTACCTATCACCTAGGTTATTCGTTTTTCAAATTAATAGTCTAATTTTTACTGTATTTAATCAGTAACTTAAAATATATTTTATATAATCAAAAAACTTACTGAATTTAAGTTCTGTTCATAATGTGAGTCATGTTTAGAAAGCCACATTCTACATTTTTCTTTGTAGGCCATAGGAGTAGAAATTAAAACAGAACTTGATGTAAATTCATCCCTCGTGGTATAACTATTATCAATCTATAATAGTTTACAATAGAATCATAAAATAGTAAAAAGGCTTAAAGGTATTATGTTTCTGAAAACTCACTTTTCTGATATTCTTAAATTGATCATAGTCTAATTTCCGTTTAACATTAATCGATTTTTTGCTCAAATTTTCAACTAATCCAAGAGTTCTTTTGGAAATAAAATTATGCTTAGTTTTTTTATCCATAATTGTAGTACTTTATTAACGTTATAAAGGTACTAATTAGTATAAAAATTATAACAACACAACACAACACAACATAAGAGCTTTAAAAAAATAAAACAATAAAACTAATTGTAAATAAACATGAATAATAATAAAATATTAACAACACAATTATCACGCGCGGTTTTTTGTTTACTGTAGTAATTGTTATAATAATTTAGATAGCTATTAGCTTCTAATAAATGATACTAAATATCGCAGATAAAAATATTCATTCGTCAATGTGATAAATACAAATTTATTATAATCATCCTTTCCAATATATTTAATATTATTATCTTGTCTATTTTTAGCTTATGATTGTAATTTGTTTATATTTTACACAAACCATAGCCATAAATATTATTATCTACATTCTACAGCAATGCTGCAAACTGTACATTCGAACTTATGAACGTGTTCAGTGTTCACGTACGAAAGACGGGTTTTTGGGAATAAGCACGGACTAAGATATACAGGACTGGAAACGAATGAGCTGGCGGAGTGCGGGGTCTGGGCCAAATGTACAACGGTTCGTTTCTGACGCCTGTACAACCGCGACCGCTCTGCCATCTATTGGCAACTATTATAAGCCTATAAATAATCCCTATGTTACTGTATGAAATAATGAAATATATTATAATAAACTTTAGACTTGTTGTACACATCTTGTATCTAATTTTGTTTCTTGAATGTGTATAATATATTTTATACTAAACAACTTAATCTAAGATATATTATACTTTATTTGTATGTATATGTTATTAAATTAAGTACAGAATAGGTACTGAGCAAGTATTGACCATACATAAAAGATTATTTTAGTCTATTCTGTGAATCCTATCTAAAATTCATTCTATGTTGTACTTTTTTATTACCAATATTTCAATAGTACATTACATTTATTTATTATTTAAGATAAATTACCAAAATGCCTAGGCGGTGTAGTGTAGATCAATGCCATATTTTGAAAAACAAAATTAAATGTACATTGTTCAAAGCACCAAAAGAAGTTAATATTTTAACAGCATGGAACGAAGCTGTCTCTAAAGCTAATGGTAAAAGTTCCATTGCTCATTATGTTTGTCAAAATCATTTTTCAGCTGCAGATTTAATAAGTGTATATAACAACTATCCAGGAGATTTAAATGTATGTTAAATTTTATATTTATGCAATTTATGATCTATTTTACAATCAAGTTACTATTAATTGTAGTCAGTATGTAACTTAGCAATTTTACATTTGTAGTGTTGTAAAGATAATTTTTAAAAGTGTTTAAAATGTTACTCAAACTACTCAAATATTTTCCATACTTAATATATACCTACTATTAAACCAAGAGAAGTATTTAAGTATTAAAAACACTACAAAGTGCAAGTGAATCGATACTACCAAAATAAATTATGAACTACTCATAAATTTAATTTATTGTTGTTATTTTTTTTATGCATACCTACACAAATATCTGCACAGTATTTGAATTTCGAAGTAAGTATAGGTACCTTTAGGTATGAACTTCAAAATATAATATTAAATATTCACAACAATTATTGTTATTGCAAATCAAGTATTAACAGGTATGTCATACTATAGTTTTTAGTTATTACATTAATAAATTAAAACACTAAAATGCAAATATGTAAAAATAATATAATGTATTAACTCTAATATTCTGTGCTACTTGTAAGATATGAAAGTTTTATTGAAATTTGCTCTCAATCTCATAAACTACTTGTCAATTAAGGTACCTTATATTGTATATAGGTAATTTAACTATACAAGTACATTTTAGATCTTAATTCTTAACTCAATATTATAATACATTTTTTTTTATATAGGTACTAGGTAGTAGGTAGTAGGCACTAAGCACCATAAATAATAATTACAATTTAATAATTTAACAATTAATTATTAAATTATTATGTAATGCACTTACGTACCTAGATGGCGTTAAGATCGACGTTGTACCAACTAGCGTTGTACATTAGTTCCATTGATAACGCCGTCGTTTCCAGTCCTGTATATCTTAGTCCGTGGGAATAAGTCATGATGACAAAATGTGTTTAAAGTAATATGTTGAGTTATTCCTATTTGTACAATGGCTGATAACTTATTCCTTTTTTCTCATATGTTTTATAAAAAAATGAACCTAAAATTTGTTAAATTTTTTTACGTCAATCGATGTGAATTATAATAATCAACTAGAAAATTCAATAAAAAAAAAATGGTAAAAATGGACTTATTCCCTTTTGCCCGGGCACCGTCCACATGATCAAGTGATTTATATGTCAAATATGAATAATGATAAAACAATATTACACAGCAAATTTTGAATATGGTGTAATTCTATCTTATGTATTAATTCTACGATCAAAAATCATTTGAAGTATTCTTTGTTTTAAAGGCAATTTCAAAAACAAACCTACATATTAAAATCATTTAGAAATTTATCAGGATATGATAAATTATACAATAATATAAAACTTAAAAGTTACATTCACTTGCTTAAAACCTCTCTCTATATAATATACTAGCTGACCCTGTGCACTTCGTTGTCCTTTAAAAATGACAACCATTTAAAAAATTGTGATTGTTCAAATAATTTTGGATGTAACTTGCAGCAGTAAGTGCAATTCAACCACCATAGTACGACAACATATCAAGTAGATATGTATATATAATATATAAAAATGTCGTGCCACAGTGTTTGTTATTGAACTCCTCCGAAATGGCTTGACCGAAACTAAATAATATTCTCATTATTAATAGATGTATAAATCTCTAATGAAATGGATCAAGTATGATAGAAAAAATCGGAATAAACATTTACCAGACTTAAAGGTCTATTTCCACATGTCCGTTACGGAAGCTCTGTTTACTTATATACGGGGAGAGTCCGGGCTGTGACCGGGACGGGATTTTATTTTTATCAAAAGTGTGTACCTAATCTGAATATATTACAATCAGTTTTGATGTAATTCTGATTTTTTCTGTGGTGGGGGTAATTTTTTGGCTAAACATTGTGAAGTAGGAGCTTTATTTCAAAATTTTCTTGGGCTTTAGAACTTAAAAAGAAAGATGGAATTAGTGTTTCAGAAGCATTTCAAAAAATAATAAAACAAGCTATATCACAAAATCATCAAGCACCAAATTTACTTCACACAGATAAAGGTTTAGAATTTGAAAATAAACATTTTAAAAAAGTTTTGCAAGAATATGAAATTAAAATGTATCACACCCAAAATGAAGAAAAATCATCAATTATTGAAAGATTTAATAAGACATTAAACAAGAAAATGAGATTAGAATTTGAAGTTACAAATTCTAAAAAATGGATTAAAATTTTACAAAAATTAATATATGAATATAATTTCGAAGACATACATCGATCTATTGGTATGAGACCTTGTGAAGTAAATAAATCTAACGAAGATGTTGTTTTTCACAAATTATTTCCTACAAAAGACAAACCTAAACCAAAAATTAAATTTAGTGTAGGTGATAGAGTAAGAATAACAGCTTATAAAAAAACATTTGATAATAAATTTAATAAAAATTGGACTGATGAAATATTTATAGTTAATGAAATTTTAAACACAATTCCTATTACCTATAAAATTATAGATTTAAACAATAAAGAGATTATAGGGAGTTTTTATAACGAAGAGTTACAAAAATCAGTATTTTAATAATATGACCTAAGTTAAAGGAAGTGTTATCTATAATAGAATATCTATTATAGTATATTTTATAAATATACTATAAAATATTTACGGTATCAAGCCCATGATTATGAAATTATAAAGTTGGGAGACACCGTGTCTCCCAACTCATTAGGATATCATATTCTAGTAACCGTATGGTATTGTATCATAATCTGGTAATATTATTCTTTTATCATAACCAAACGAGAATTTTTTTGTAACTTTCTTATTAACTATATTTTTAGTAAGCGTATCACGTGTTATTTGATTATATTCTAGTTCTATATTACTATCTTTATTTTTTTGTTCAATTAATTTTATCATTGATTCACCGTTAAGTTTTAACAAATTTTGATAATTCAAAGTAAACCCCTTTATAACCGTTTGATGTTTATTATCGTTTGTTTTATAATAATAACTTTTAGGACCTGTAGATGCCCAATCTGTAATATGTACATTTTCACCTAATTCATCAGTCCATTCTCCCAACATTGTTCCTGTTTTAATTTTATTAACACCATTATCTATATAGAAAATAGAATCGGTATCAAAATAAGCTACAGCTCTACCTAATTTATCTAACATTTCATATAATCTTAATCTTGCACTAGATGTTGTAAATAAAGCTATTAATATATTTGTATTATGAAAATTCTCAACGTAATAATCTTTATAATTATAACACATTTGTATCATATTGTCGTTTAATATTTTTATATTGATATTTTCTAATCTATCATCTAATAATATTTTATAGAATTGTTGTGGATCTGTAACAAACTCAGTTTTTTTCATTTTTTGTCGTTGTCCAAATTTTCCCCATAAACTATTTAAACACAGCTTTGCTACAGCTCTCCTACCTGGATTATCACCTAATTTTAATTTATCTAATAAAATACCCATTTTATCGAAAATTGTTTTTATATACTCATCATTACAGCTATAATTATGTTTTGAACTTTCTAATTTTATTTTTATAAAATTATCTACATAATCTTTAAATAAATCTGTTGATTTCTTTTCAAAATGCTTCATAAATTTTTGTTATAATATATCCTTTTTCCAAAGCTTTATTAACTTCATCTGTTGTCCATGTTCCTATAAGTTGTCTTTCATTTTTAGAATGATCACATCTTTGATTTTGGTCTACAGCACATTTATAACACAAAGGAAATAATAACTTTTCACTTTTTTCCATTTTTATTTTAACTGGAAGTACAGGATGATAAAGATTTCTTGGAGGTAAAATTTTACATTTAATTAAACCAAACCATTTTTTATCATATTTTTTTGGATTAAATATTTTTACGGGATGTCCTTCAGGATAATAATCATAATAATTCACAGTTGGATATAAACTACATACATCAATATAACGCATTTTTGTGTTTTTTACCCTTAATTTTGTCGCATTTGTTCTACCTCCAAAGAAAGCATCTCTAGGATTAATAGGGTCAGCTATATCAGCTTTTTTCATTTTTTTGTATGTAGTGCTATTTATCCAATCACATTCCCATTGCTCAACAAGATTATAACCAGCTTTTTTATTGCTGTACTTCTTTCAATTGTTTTTTGATACAAATCATCCATTGTTTCATGATTTATATTATTTATAGTTTCTCGATCTTTATAACATTTAGTACAACCGTGCCAAAAACATCCATGATATTGATAAACCGTTTTTGATTTATTATCAAATCCATCTACTTTAGCTCCTGCTATTATTATTTCGTTCAAATTTAATGCATGCGAGATATTTTTATTATTAAAATTTTATAACCACGTTATCGATTGTTTTGAATAATTTTAATTTTTTTCTTTATCTAAAACAGCTATAGTATCTTCTAACAAATATTTTGATCTGTAAATACTCATACAAACACCTGCTATAGTTGTATAGCAAAAAGGATCAATGCTAGCTATATCCAAAAATTGTTTTCTTAATTCTAAACATCCTCTTCGTAAAATATCTACATCTGAATTACAGTAAGCCTCTAATTCTTCTTTAAAAATAAATATATAATTTTCATTAATTTTTTCATTATACCATTTTCAAATTCTATTTA
>CARXXK010001891.1:0-11296 GCA_949089665.1 Macrosiphum euphorbiae
ATTTACAGAAATGTATACAGGATTATAATAATTTACATTATGAAGCAGTAAATTTAACACACATCCGAACATATTTTTTATTATCGATTTGTATGTAAAGCGTTTCATTCAATGAGTATTAGTGTAAGTTTTCGGACCTTTTCAAAACGATAGATATTAGACACAAAAAGAATTAATAAAAATTAATACTTACGTTGAAAATTTGATGCTGCAACACTTGCAAAATGATTTTAAATATTTCTAAGATAACAACAGAATACTTGTATCACATCAATTAATTAATAAGATACCGTTATGGAGGTAAAACTAAAAGATAATATTTTTTCCCCAAGTTAAGCACGCGCCCCAAGTTGGCCCGGTTGACGATACATGAAATCCAGATTTGCACTGTTATATATTTAAAAAATAAAGATTTCGTCTTCTTCTTTTCCTCTTTTCTCCGTCCATATTATATATTTAGTTCGAACCAGAATACAAGTGTATTGTGTAAAATAATTCATGCGGTATTAATTTAATTAAAATTTTAATAAAGAAAACTTTTGCAAACTTTGAGTTAATTTTCAAACAAACGCATAGTATAAAATTTTCCTTAAAATTAATGAAGTTTTAACAATAGAAATAAATAGGAGCGGTGAAATAAAAAAGGTAATACAAAATATTATGAGAAATAGTACATATTGTTATATAATTATGTAATTTTCATTAGTATTTAATTAAGTTATCTAATATTATAATATAATATACTACTTTCAACAGAGGTAGATTGTATTTTTGAAAAAATATATTTCAATAAAAATTTATTTTTATTTACATCATAAACAATTTAATTAAATTTAAAAACTATCGATCGGTATGTATATTAAATAATAAATATTAATATAACGATGTGTTTGTTCCGTTTGTATGAGTTTTGAGTTTTCACTACATATGATATACACAGGGCCGTAGACACGGGGGGCGGGGTTAGGGGGTTCAACCCCCCCCCTTGGAAAGTTTATAAATTTATTTCAAATATTTAAAAGTACTAAAAAATGCTAATATTGTATATCTTATAAATTAAAAAAAAATTTTTATCAATAATAGTTATTAATAATATTTTAGATGTTTGTGTTGTTATCGGTTATAAGTAAGGTATTTTGTGTATCGTCTAATGGTCGTAATGACAAATCACCATTACCATAACCGTTTTGTTACTGTGATAATTGATAATCTTATTAGTTATTATATGTTCATGTTGATAATACTGAAATTTAAGATAACATATTAATTAGGTATTATCAGTATTATAGTTAAAACTTTAAAATTTAAAACCGTGCTAAAAAAAACATAGATTTAAAAGAATTGATCAGTTTGGCCAATATCAGTATCAAGGTTCTTGACAATTTAAGGGAAAATGTAGATCATGAATTTAAAAAAAATGTTCAAAGAAGCTCAAGTAATGAATGCCTTAAATTCAATTTTAATGTTCATTTTTTGAACTATAATTATATTTTTAAATAGAGATTGGCTGAGATGTTAGACTTTGAAATATCAGTCAAACAGCTGAAAAAGAGTCAAAATATTTTCAAAATTGTATGGTGTATAGGAAATGCTAATATAAACATTCAGTGAAATTTTCATGTATCTACAGTCATTCGTTTTTGTATTACAACAAAATAAGGAAATCGCTACATGAGAAATCGAGTGAATATCCAATTATGTAAAAATTTGAATTTCAAACGCTTATAAAAATTTAATTTGACTTTCTTATAGACATTTTTTTTGTTGATAAATGTAGATAATTTTATGAGGAATCTTGTGTTACATTTTCAAATCTTAGGTTTAAAAAAATTTTTTACGAATTCTTAACTCAAAATAATTTGCTAATTTTCGTGATTTTTCCATATTTTGTCAACTTTTGAACTTTAAATGCTTATAAAAAAAAATTGTGACTCAGGATTTTTAATATTTTTCATCTGCCTTTGAAACAATATACTAGCCTTCTATTAAATTTTCAAGCTATCACAACCAACAAATAAAATTTTATTGATATTTTTAGAAAAACAACTAAAAAAAAATGGAAAATAAAAATGTGCCCAAACATATCAATGTATTTGATCAATATCAAAATATTTTGAAAATGTTATCGTGTATAGAAAATGCAAATATAAACAACCAGTGAAAATTTCATGTATATACGTTTATTTGTTTTAGAGTTACACTAAAAACCAAAATTGATTTTTTGGAAAACCGATTTTGCTTAAAAATTCCCGTTTTTTCTTAATTTTTATGTTGTTTTTCTCGGCGCTTGTGAAAACTACTGGGAAATTTTTACTTTTGACCCCCCAAAGTACCAACTAGATTCACTTTCCTATCAGAAAAGCTACTGTTGAAGAAAATCCAAGCACTTTTACTGTCCTAAAACGTGATGACAGACACAAAAAAAAAATAAATAAATAAAAAACAAAACACACATCATTGTAAAATCAATACATTCATCGTTTCACTCAGAATCTAAAAGAAAAATAGATCTGATATTATAACTTATAAGACACTAAAATAAAGATATAAAAATAAAATTAAGATATAAAAATATAAATAATGTGTTATTTTTTCTTAATTTACTATAACATGTTATTATTATAATACCCCCCCCCCCCATATAAAATTCCTGTCTACGGCACTGGATATACAAATAAACAACTTGTATTAAAAACATATTATTCCGACTTTTTTATTTTTTTTTATTGCAATTCACTTTGATGTTATTAAAAAGTAACATAAATAATACGTTTTTGACAACCAAAGTTTAGTGTTTACCAAGTATAAAATGTTAATTTTGAAATTCATTGAACTTTATGATTCAAACTTCATGAAGTTTTATTGCCAGCCGGTAAAGGTTTTATTAATAATGGCTCTTACAATTTGTATTTTTGGTGTCTTAAGAAGTAGCATAACAAAGTTAATAAGTAACCCCTTATATTGTTGTCAAGCGACCACGATGATTAAAACGACTTCAAAGTTGAAGTTGAAGGGTTAACCAACTGAAAGGAGTGATACAGCGAAGGTTATGAGTACTATAGTAATTTATTGCTTGTTGGTAGGTGCTATCGATTCACTGGATTGAAAAATTCACTTATGTAAATACGAGCGCCAAAAAAAAATTCTACAGTTATAGGTCACTTTTTATTTAAATCTAAGAACCATCCAACAACCCTCTTCTGGCCCCCGCTGTTATATAAATTGGCCCTGCCACATTTTCGACAACTTACCATCACTGATCTCAGCATATTTGGGCAATTTATAAGTATAGGTAAATTACAAAAATGTAAATATGCACAATTCAGTCCAACAGGTAATATCGAAATAATAATAATATAATACTAACTTTGTTTTTTGGTTCCTAGTCGTTTTAAAATTTCAAAACATTTTTGATATTTCATAATATAGTTATATGATTCGTTGTGTTTATTTATTTATTTTTTATTTTCCAAAATATACTATAGAATACTTGCCTGGTAGCAGGGCCGTATTTAGGGATTTTTCGCACCTGGGCACAATATTTATGGCACCCCTTTCCAACACATTTTTTTTAATACCATAGACGTGGTGGCTAAATTTTATTTTTTATTGGTGGTGGAGGCATAAAATTAATTCATTTTTTATGTTTTCCTTTCTCATTGAAATTTAATTTGCAGTTAATTTTTAGCAATTTTAACTAGGTCCTATGCATTCCAATATTAGATTTTTAATAGTAGGTAAACTATACAAAAAAAACATAAGTAACTAGTTTATAACTTAGATCTTAGGTACTATCTACCTAGAATCTTCCATGATTCAAATAATAATGAATGATATACAATTAATAATATAGTAATATAATAATATTTATTGTTTATTTTACAATTTTTTTCTTGATTGAATATCAGCAAAATGATCTGTAATATCTTCATATTTAATTTGTTTTGTTATTTCTGATTCAATATTTAATATTGCATGTGAGTTTAATCTCTCTTTAGAAATTGTTGACCTTAGGTATGTTTTTATTCAGCGTAAAGTTGAAAATGACCGTTTAGCGGTACAGTTTGAACAGGGAGTACATAAAAACATGTGTAAAGCAAAGCCATACTAACACACGGGTAAATGTCTTCTAGTCCTTCTATTTTTAACATAGAACTCATATCAATTATAGTTGATCTAGAATTTTTCATACTTTGAATATAACTTTGAAAATGAACACATTCGTTAATACATGTTACATCCAAATCTTTTGTAGGTATACATTGTACTTCTGATGGTTTTATCTTTGTGAGTCTTAAAAAAAAACTATACTTTGTTAGTTTGTTATGACATTATCGTAAGCTAATTTTCTACTTGATAATTCTTCTATTATAGAATCACAAATCACTAAATACGAGGTATGTGTTTACTTTGAGTTCCAAACTATGGTTTCTACTTTCTTACTATGCTCTTCTCTTTTAAGTTTAAACATGGTATTTATTTCGTTTGTTTTTCTTATAACTTCATTAGGTTTTTCCTTCTTTTTTTTTGCCTCCTTACCATTACATACACCACTAGCTTTGACTCTTTTTAGCTCCATTAAAGTATAATTTCAACTAAAAAATTGTTATGACACAATTAAACTTATATAGTCTTACTTATTAATTATTATATACCTACTTGCCACTATGGCTAAATTACTGCATTCAATTCATATGTATAATGAATAAATATATAAACATATAAATATATCCAATAATTGTATGCAGATTTGCAATGTAATTATGGTGAACCTAAACTGTGTAATTACTACAATTAGTGTACCTACCTTAACTGGCACTAACCTTACAATATCAACTATAAAGTTGAAAGTTTTAATAATAATATTTTAGTTTATATAACAATTCAAAAAACAGTAAACTCTTATTTCTATTATATTAGTTCACTTATTGAGATTTAAATTATGTAGGTACGGAGTACGTAGTCACTGACATATAGAGTTTAGCAAGTTGACAAATGTATTTTAGTAGCCAGTAAATAAGTACAATCGATAATCCTGATTTGTCAATACGGGCCAACGCAGTTATACTATACGTCTAGTTTTACAGTTTACTAGTAAAAATAAACCCACTAACATTTAATAATGTTAGGTACCTACCTACTTAGTTAATAACGTTTATTTCTCTTTGTTTAAAATGATAAAATATAGGTAAAAAAAAATGTATGCATATGTGAATTTAAAAAATAAATAATAATAAAATATATCATTTTTTAGAAATCTTTCTCTTTACGAAAAAAATTAATTTTTTGTTTATGTTATATGAGATAGTTTTGCCGCCCCTAAAGTGGGCCGCCCCCGGGCAATTGCCCCCCCTTAAAACCGGCCATGCCTGGTAGTATAATTGATAAATGCCTTAATTTTTACTGTCATAATGCATTATGACACGAACAATTATGATAATATCATTATTCATTATGTATACAGGCTGCAAACACAGGCTCGATATGTATGATTAGTTGAAAGGCATAGCTGAGAATGGAGTTGGTGAGTTAACGAGTGCGATACGTTAAAGTTGATTAGCCGAGTGATGTATGGAGAATCGTTGTCATATAGGTACCTCCCATCTTGTTGAGAAATGTAATTTCCGGCGACTATACCGACGTTCGATCCTGGGGGGGTTCATTGGATATAATTATTATTATTAAGCTCAAATGACAATTTTATGTGTTTGCTGTAAAGCTGTACACGCTGCAGTGCTGAATTCGATTGCATTCACATTTCACAGGATAATAACAAATAATCGTTTATATATAAAAAAAAAAGAATGATTATTTTTCATTTCCTTGTACCTACTATATATTTGAAACGCAATAAATATTTCACGGTGGGTGGGTGAAACGACCTCTAATTGTGTAATATTGGCTTTCGACAAATATTGGATTTTAATAAAAAATAATTTATAACCATAATTAAAATCTACGATTTAATGGTATAACTACCATTTGATACACTACAATAGTTGAATCGGTAATCTAATGACACCCTCAAAAAAAAAAAAAAAAAATAACAAACATAATTGTTTATAAACATACTTCATTATTTTTATTTTAACTACGATCATAAAAATCAATATTATTATTTTAAAACCAAAGCCATTATTATATCCAAAACTAAAAAGGATGGAAAGAGATGAATTACAACTCCTAAGTTCATACTTTGGATGCGATACCATTATAGGGAATCTATGGTTAAAATATCAAGTTTATACTTTATACCACTATGAAAAGAGCACCACAAAACATTGCACTTTTTTCTTTGCACATATTAATGTCAACAATCGAATACCATTTACCAATTTACCATTATTACCTTAGCCACCTACCGACCTACCTAATTAAGAATTCAAATTTATGATATTGTAAGAAAAGTAACTGTGATGAAAAAAATGTAAAGTAATTAATTACGATTATAATAATAAATTAAAATAATAATATTGATTTTTATGATCGTATGTTAAAATAAAAATAATGAAGTATATTTACAAACAATTATGTTTGTTATTTTTATTTTTTTTTTTTTTGAGGGTGCATTAGATTACCTATTCAACTATTGTAGTGTATCAAATGGTAGTTATAAGAAAAAATTGTTTAGCGCTTGTAAATTAAACCTATACCCATTATTTTAATTAAAAGTATTAATGCATATTTTACTAATCTTTGGAGGACTATAGTTAATAAACTATCGAACCAAAATTGACGATTCAACTACCAAAATGTTCAGAAAAAAAAGCTTTACCAGAATCCATGAAAAATATAGTGGTTACCATTTGAAAAAAAAAAGTTGATTTTGCTTTTGGTACACCTGCGTGTTTAAAAATTTTGAAATTGTTATAAAAAAATTGCTTGTTAAAAATAAAGAAACACGTCTTTTTTCGTTTTAACCTCAAAATGTCTATATGTGTGTCAGATATATCGTACCGCATTACCGCAGCAGTGTGTGCTGGTTGTAACGAAAAACGTTCCGGTACGATATTTTACCGTCCGGTAACTCATATCGTTACCAGATCAGTGTGCAAGCTCCGACGGTAAAGATTACCGCACAAATAAAATATTGATTACCGTATCGTTACCGTACCGTCTACCGCAACAGTAGAGAGTTTTTGCACAACGCCGGTTAAAAATACGGTATGAATCCGATAACGTTATTTACCAAAACAAGCCTTTGCGCATGCGCGAAAAATATCGGAACGGTTATTTGATTATCGTAATCGGTTATTTTAAACATTTTAGCGGGCACCTAATATTTATTATCGGTTATTATATCTTAGCAAATTCTGTTATCCGTGATTTTGATTTTACACTGGTGATAATTTTACACTGTACTTAATAGGTAATACCAAAAGGCAACAAACACTATATACGTATGTCCGATGTCATATTATACTCTATACCCTAAATCGTATAGTATAATATAGTAGTTGTTAATACCAAATTTAATACCTATTACCTACCTACCTACCTTATAATATTATGATTGTAAAAATGTAAAATTGAAAAATCCAATTTACGATTATCAAAATGGTTGGACCCATAAACCTGTTTATATGTCTATGGTTATGGTTACAACTTACATGTGATAAAAAAGTTTTACGAAATTTTAGCATCCGGTAAATGCAAAAACTAAAGTTTCAATTACAACGTTATTATATTACCGTATAATTTAACCGAACGTTATTTTTACCGGAGTGTTTAACGGACGTTGTGCAAAAACTCTCTAATGTGTGCGCACCTTTATACGCCACGAAAATTTGTGCCGTTCGCGTATTATTATTATTACAGTCATACAGGCGCAAAACCACCGCCGCTACGGCCGGAAGTCGATTTCCTGTTCGCGCGAACCGGAACGGTAAAAAGCCGTCGAATGTTGTACACCGGCGTTGCGGTGGCGGCCTTTTCTCGCGTATTCCCTGTAAACACAAAATGCCTGTACTGCAATATTATTATGGGGAGGGGGGGGGGTTGAAGAGCCCTGCTGCGTCTGGATCACCCTGAGCATACTTTATGCATATATATATAAATATTATAGTAGCTGCAGGTTTCGGCTCATCCACGAACCATCCGCACGTTTTACGACTTGCACGAGGTGTATACAATATAGGTTTAAAGGAAATTCGGCTTTGCGGAGATTGCAGTTTATCGTAGTACCTTGATAGATAATAGTTATGTATTATATATATGACCGAATATATACGATGTGTGTGTGTGTGTGTGTGTGTGTGTGTGTGTACTTCGCTGTAGTAGGTACCTCCTGTTCGCAGACGCATCTTCGTCGAGAATTCTCTGCTCAAAATATTTAATTTTGTAAACACACCGCGCAGTTACTTTATGCCTTATATTGAATTATAATCAATAATCATATACCACTCGTCGTCTCGTCAACGACGATAAACATATCATTAAACATAAATATCTTATGTAAGTACCTACGTATACTCTCAGGAAATCATTATGTCTGTGCCCTGTGGCGTCTTGTGGTCTATAACTGCAGTGCCCGCTGCTGCACGCGTCTCATCCGACGTACCTATACAAATAAAAATATATAATGACCGTCGCTGGTTATCCGTAAAAACAGAAAACTTTCTACTCTATGGCGACTCTCCTCCGATAACCGTGAGAATAGAAATCCATTGTATAATATTATTACCTATACAAGTTTCATTTGAAATGTAAAATGCTTATTTGAATATAATTATAATAATATTATCATATAGTGCCAATATCCTTTATACTAGACGGTGAAATTCTGAGGGAAACTCAGTTATAATAACACTGCTGTCCTATTCGAGTTCCGATATATATATATACTCACACCTACCGATACTTAGGATAGTTATTTGATTTGTTCCTTCTGTTAGTTTGCATTTCCGAACCACCGCCGTCATACCATCGCGTTCAACATTTCATACGGTCGCACATAGACCTATAAAGAAATGGACTGATAACAGAGAGAGAGATCCAGGGGCCAACATTGTTAGAAAAAGATAGCATACAACTTGGGTACCATTTACACCAATTAATAAAAGAGAGAGGGAGAATAGTTCAACAACAAAGATAACAACATTTTTAGAAAAAGATAGCATACACCTTAGGTAGTCGGGTCACATTACATTACACATGTATTGACTATCTCTTTCTAACAATCTTATTTCAATAAACTTAAGGCAGGGTGTGGGGGAGTAGCAGTCCATATCTTATTATGTCTATGCGGTCGCAGAACTTTAAATCGTCAACGTTCCCGGTGCCCAGACTTAATAATGTACCCTACGCCTATATATAATACTTGTACGCAGCAGTATTATGAGGACCGAGACAGTTGAATAATTAAAACTTTGTAAAGTCGTTATCGTGCCGCGGCAATACCTTTTACAAGCGTCTCCCTGCAGCAACAATGCAACATAGTGTAAAAAGACACGATAAATAAATTATTATATGAAATAATTGTTGAACGTTGTATGATTTCGCGAGGATAATAGCATAGTAATGAATCGCAATAACAGAAAAAAAAATAACATATTGTGTTCTATTATTTTAAAAACAGTATCTATCTATATTTTGAATCATATAGTCATATCTATATCATATTATCATCATCCGTCGACCGGGAAATATTACAAGCGTTATAGGTTTTATTAATCATATACGTGATTATTACGTTTTTTTGGCGCTTGTTATACTAATTTAAAAAAATAAACCCACGTTTGAACCATTACATAAAATTATATAGGTACCTACATAGAATGTAGCTGCGGAAACCCGTCACCTGCACGTTATTGTTTTTTCATATTATGTATCGTAATATTTTGTTTGTGAGATTCACTCAAATTTGTAATTTTTAACATAATTTTTGCATCTTTTTTTTCAAACCGGGAAAGTACATAATTACCTAATTCTATAACATCTAGGCAGAGGCGGATCTAAGAATATTTACGCCCGGGGAAAATATTAAAATTAAGCCCAATCATAGACCAAGATTGAAAATACAATATCATTCCCTACAATTGTTTTATCATAACTGGAACTAAAATTACAAACATACTTATTAACTTTTAAACACATAATAATAATATATAGTAATTAATATATTCTGTTTACTGTGGTGTAACCAAGTTTATACTAATAAACTATCACACCAAAAAACTTTAAATTTAAAAACTTAGTTAACATATTGTTGATACATTTTTAATTACTGGAAATACTGTAGTGGTTACTTAATTGTATTTATTATTAGAAATAATAATAATATTAGTTATATATAAATGTTGAAAAATAATCAAAACTTTAATTACCTACCTATCCTGTATAAAAACCCTTTTGCTGTTTTGGTTCTATGCGCCTCAGCCTTCAATTATAATAGATTTTTATGGTAAAATATAAAATCTTTTATTCTGATTAGGGTACACAATTTAGGCCAGTAAAAAATTGTATTTAATTAAACAATTTATAATAGAAAAAATGAAAAAGTAAATATTTAAAATCAAATCTTTTTTTTTAAACATAAACAAATGTATCTTGGTAAATATTATAATATATATTATTATAAACTATATATTAACATCATTTTTAATATACAGATATAATATACGTATCGTACGTTGATTGATAATCTTATAACAGTTATTGTGTAGGTATCAGAAATTTTAACGAAAACACAGCATCAATAAATGTCTATGTATAGTTACTAGTTACATTTTCACTCAGAATCTTAATAATTATAGTATATTAGTTGTATATGCTTGCAGTAGGTATGCTAATGCCAGTATACCAGTATATACTTAGTATACTAATACGAATCTATTCATAATACCATTAACTTTATTTTTTTTTCATTAATTCCAACGGCATCACTACAACATCATAAACAAATAATGTGAAATAAAAATGTTTTCTTAACTTCTATCACCAAGCATTAAATAAAGAACTAAAGAAAAATTACGCCCACTAAAATTTTACGCCCGGGGATCCCCGGCTTCACCCCCCTAGTTCCACCACTGTATCTAGGTATAGGAGAATTACACGACAAACTATAACATAAAAGTTGTTTTTATTTCTTTAGTTTTTTATTGTATTTGAAGAATAAAAAACCTTAAAAATATGTACACTTTGTTACGACGAACACATATGCACGACAGCGGATGTTGTGAGTGGGGGAGTGCTGTTGCACCCAAACACCCCCTGTAAATCCGCCTATGTATATTATTATAATATATATGGTATATGTATATAGTTATATGTTGTTGTAAAAGGCTCTAGAGCATTA
>CARXXK010001892.1:0-11272 GCA_949089665.1 Macrosiphum euphorbiae
CCCGCAATATATTGTCATAAGAGATAACAATACAAATCCGGATGTTCGACAGCCAGCCTATGGTTTTTTTCGTATAATATATATATATAAGTGTACATTTTTTATTTTTTAGGACCTCCGGGACGAGGAATATTGTGTCATTCTCGACGCGAACAACGCGATTGGTTATTAATTATTAATAATAACTGCTGTCGTTAAAACTGCACCGGCTATTGTTGTTCCGTTTATTTTCCTTACCTATTTCATAACAACTATTATGTAGCGTTTCATAGCCGCGGTTCGTAGGCATATGAAAATATATGGTGGAATTTCCAGAGGGCTAAATTCCTTTGCACTCCTATACCAAAACCGGTCGCCAGCGACTTGATTTGTCGTCAATGATGACGACTCTGTGCATTATTATAATTTCGCGTTACACCTTATGCACGCATGATACATTATAATAAAATATAAATAATAGTTCTGTAGATATTTATTATGTTATACAGTTATGTTTTATAAGCGACACGTATACAACCAATATAATGCGCCCGCGCCGTAGGTATGTCAGTATTTACTATTTACCTAAGCAGGATTGGATCCCTCGAGATGCATAAATTGCATATGGGTATTAAATAAATGTTAGATGTAATAAATTACATATTGGTATAAAATGGAGTAAGGCATACATAGAATATAGTTGTATGGTGTATAGAAATAATAAGTACATAATGTCATTTTTTAATACGAAATTCGCTTTGAAAATTTAGGACATCTAAAGAAATAATCACGGTATACTTTAGGAGGGGGACTAAGGCGGCTCGTCGGAGTGATTCCCCCAAGCCATTCCCACCTCCCTCACAATTGATGTATAGTTAGAAATTTATAATTATTGGTACGTATGTATAATGTTCTGATTTGCTTATTCATTTAATGTTTATTAGTTGTTGAAATTAAATGTGTATTATTTATGATGAGTCGTCTCACTATTTTTGTAAATTTTGTGTTATATTTCGATTTCAACAATCACAATAAAAATTTATAATGACCAACTAGGTAGTTAAAAATGTTAACTTACAGGTTTTTAGAAACAAATTTTGGTTTTTTTTATAATTGAGTTTGGAGTGATGTTCTAAGTACCCGCAATATTGCAAGGGGATTAAACTTTTGTAACAATAGAATTTACATTCTTATTATAATGGATGCACTCGTTACTAATATTTTAGGTTTTCATAAAAAAATGTGTATCTCTTATACACGTTTAATAGGACTCTAACAAGTTTCACGACGACTGTGCACTTATCTCTTTCTCATCTACATTGTCAATTGGCTTACAGTGTGCATATACGTATAAAATACATTTTTTAGAGTGTACCTACTACTACTTTTTATAATATTTCTCTCTCATGAACTTGTCTTTTTAATATTCCATAACAGACCTGTTAACGATTGTTGTCTCACATTGAGTAACGCAATAATTATTTTCAATACTCTAATGACAAATTTTAACGCATTATTGAGATAACTAACCATAAATATATTTTCAATAATATACTAACAATTTACAACTTAAAAGTTGTTATACGTTCATGGTATATAAATTAATAACAAACCCGTCCACACAGGTATCGTAATTATCATAAATATAAAATATTCGTTTCTACATTTTTATTTAATCGTACAATTGAAAAATTATCTATAGAGATGAAGAAAAAGTGAATAGAAATTTGTTTCCTTTAAACCACTTTCGTGTACAAGAGTCGGAGCTGTAAAATTATCCACGAGGGTCCGATAAGTTTAAATTAGTGAATCCCTACAGTTACCTATATTTGTTTTTATTTTGTAGAACTGAAAAGGATATTAATTTTTTTCTATTATCCATTACTACTACACAAAACTCGTTGGGAGCGCGTATAAACCTGGAATGTAAAAACCTGGATGTTTCAAATCTGGACGGTACAATTCTGGAACGTAAAAACTTGGACGGTACAAATCTGGAATATAAAATTTTGAAATCCGTAAAAATCTGGATGGTACAAAACCGGACTGTTAAATTCTGGACGGTACAAAACTGGACCGTAAAAATCTGGACAGTACAAATCTGGAATATAAAATTATGAAATCCGTAAAAATCTGGACGGTACAAAACTGGACCGTAAAAATCTGGACAGTACAAATCTGGAATATAAAATTATGAATTCCGTAAAAATCTGGACGGTACAAAACTGGACCGTAAAAATCTGGACAGTACAAATCTGGAATATAAAATTATGAATTCCGTAAAAATCTGGACGGTACAAAACTGGACCTCAAAAATCAAAAACCGCTAACCTCCTAATATAAGCCCAGGAGTGCTTATATTAGTGCGAACCACCCCTTAAATACGGCTTTGAGCCTTGAGGTACCTACCTACTTTTTAAATTAATTTATGACTACATTCATTAATTATCTTGTATATAATATTATCTTGATTTAGTAAGATTATATACCTATATAATGTATGAATCATGAATGTGTGATCCTTTTTTTGTAAGTCGAAGTTATTACCAACATTTTTGAATCCGAGTGGAGCAAGGTGGTACTTTTGATAGGTAAAAAATTGAAAATTCCCAGTTCTTTTATTAATAACAATCGTGTAACAGAAAAAAAAATTAATGGAAAACTGGAATTTCCTACTAGTTTTTGACAAAATTGATACCTAGGTATGGTTTTTTAGGTACCTAGTCACGAAAAATTGCATATTATTTTTAATAAGAAATTCATAAGACATTTCTTTTTATATCTAACATTTAAAAAATGTGTGTAAAAGTGGATGTCGCTCTGTTTTACAGTATGTTACAAGCGAATCTGAGCGGAGACGCTTTGTCAGTGTCACCTTGGTAGACAATGTGCGAAAATTCCATTTTAATGCATGCTTTGTTGAAAACCGATTTTGTGTAAAAATACCCGTTTTTCTAAATTTATATTTTGTTTTTCTCTGCGCTTTTGAAAACTATTAGACATATTTTACTCTTGACCCCTCCAAAGTACCAACTAGATTCACTTTACTATCAGAAAAGATACTGTTGAAGAAAATCTAAGCAGTAAAAACTCTCCTTAATGGTGATTACAGAAAGAAAAACAAAATAAAAAAACACACATCATTGTAAAATCAATACATTCATCGCTTCGCTCAAAATCGAAAATGTAAACATTTATATCGTGATTCTAGGCTTATGATGTAGGTATTGATTTTACAATGATGTGTTTTTTTGTGCCTGTGTATGCAATAAATAGTCGAAATAATGCTTTGATTTTCAACTTCCGTGTCTTATTTGGTGGCAAAGTGAATCTAATTGGTGCATTTGGGATGTCAGAATCCAATTTGGAACCTATTGGTATGGTGTGTACCAGTAGCGTATCTAGGATTTTTTCAAGGGGGGGGATATAAAAATTGTGTAATGTGTAAAAATAATAATAATAATTAGTAGGTATCATAATCTAGTATAGTTATTAATTTCTAAAATCTAAAACTAATACAAACTCTAAAAACAACAACCGATTGGAACTTTTATTAATTATCATTGATCACGGACTTCAGTTAACTTACAACAGTCGTGTATGATTCAACTATTCTGGGTATTGTGTTAATATTTAAGTTGAGTACCTTATTCTACCTAAATTAAAATGTATTTTTTTCGTGACGCGTGTTTACATTAATCTTTTAATTTGGTCAAAATATGACTGGGTTGACAAAAAATAAATGGGTTGTGTGGCTAAAAATATTAAATTATCGCAAACTGCTCAAGAATCGAAAATAATTTCCGGTATGTTTAATAAACAGATAAAACTTGAGGTGATAACTAAGCAATAAAAAAAAATATATTTTAATTTAAGATAATATTAATTTGAAAATATATTGTATACCTATATAAGAGTAATAGAGTATGGACTATAAGTGATGAATCAGGTAAAATTGATTTATAGATAATGCAGTTGATATATTTTCAAAAAAAAGAAGATATCCTAATAAACTACTAATATTTTCGTTTATCAATATAAATATAGCCGTATAATAGTTTGCAGACTTTTAACTGATATATGTATACAATTGTTTTTTTTAAATATCTGCTACCTTATATTTAAAAATTATGTTACCTAGTTAATAAAAAGGGTACCATAAACAAATTTAAGCAGATAATATGTAGTTGTGAGCGGTTTTTTTTTTACCCATTCATCGGGCTGGTCAAAACCTTTGCCCCCTCTATTGAGAAACGAAATGATGCCACTGGTTGTATGATATTATTGAATTTAATACCATTCATTTTCGTTCATAGGTTAGGTTTTAGGTGAGCTGTTCAATATTCATACAACTATCAAATAATTGTTTTAAATAAAAAAATAAAAATAACCTTCCCGGGGGGGGGGGGATATGACCCCCGTAGATACGCCACTGGTGTGTACGGTGGGTTTTAGGAGTAACCAGCATTCTTAAGTGGAATTCTCATCTCTCTTCAAAAATGTATTTAGCTAGGTAATTGTCTTCAAAAAATTTTAAACTTCTGGGATCATTTATGACAAATATAGTAGAGGTACCTGGTACCTACCTATTCTGTATTCATGATAAAAATTATTAAAACATGATAATATTATACTTGATAAATTATTATGTTATAATATCATATTATTGTTCTATGATCATATACTCTACGCAATAGTAAAAACTAATGGTGGTGAAAGTTTATCCTCTTTGGAAAATAGAATGGTGTTGGGTAAAGCATGGTAAAGCCCAAGTAAACTACTTTTACAATGAGCTCACTTGGATAAAAATAATTTGATTTTTTGTTGTTTTTAATTTAAAAACAATAATTAATTTAACTAAAATATTAGTATTTATGTATTATTTTTTATAATATTAATATTGTATATTCCGAGTGGAACGATGAATGTATTGATTTTTTGTGTGTTTACACGATAAGTAGTCGAAATAATGCTTCGATTTTAAACTTCAGTATCTCATTGGAAAGTGAATATTGTTGGTGCATTGGGGAGGTCAAAATTTAAAATTCCCAGTTATTTTCAAAAGCGCCAAGAAAAACAAAAGAAAAATTATGGAAAAACGGGCATTTTTACGCAAATCGATTTTTCATAAAATAGATTTTGGTTTTTGGTGTAACTCTAAAACAAATGAGCGTAGATACATGACATTTTCACTGGGTGTTTATATTTGAATTTTTTCAAATTATATCTAGTTAGAAATTCATAAAAATTTTTCTTTTTAAATCTAAGATATTAAATGTAATACAAGATTCCTCATAAGTTTGTCTACCTCTATCAAAAAAAAAAAAATGTCTACAAGAGTTAAGAAACGCAAATTAAATTTTTATGAGCGTTTGAAATAAATTCATGTTTTTACAACATTTGATATTCACTCGATTTATCATGTAACAATTGTCTTATATTGTTGTAATTAAAAAACGAATGACGGTAGATACTTGAAAAGTTCACTGAATGTTTATATTAGCATTTCCTATTGGCATGTGAACGGTGGGCGTGGTCTATCTCAAACGAGGTAACCGTCGAGCGGCGGCATACGCGTATACCGTGATATAATGGAAAATAATAAATTATAAATAATAATTATTACAAACCTTTTCTATTAGTGAATAGAATAGATAAGACTATTTATAATTGATCAAAATATCAAATTATTATGATTTATAATCAATAACATAGTACAATAGTAGTATTATTACTATTATTAATTATAATTTATAATATAATATACATACAGTTATTTTGTGATATCTTATTATTTAAATTCCTAAAATGAATAGGGTCAGTTTAAATGAAATTTATACATTTTGTAATGGAACACCAACTACAAGGAACATGGTTGAAGGAGAAAATATTTTAAATTCTGGGCATTTAATTCACTGTGGGTATACTAACAAAGATGATGCTAATATCAATTTGTTTGCTATGTGTCTTCAAACATCTGCATTACGAGACAAACCCCATGAAGTTTATGGAACTTTGAGCTTTCAAAATGAGATTTCATGGATTGTATCCCAAATGGTTTGTTCTTGTAAAGCAGGTGCCAGTCAGACTTGTAAACATATTGTTGCTACATTACTTCATATTACAGGTTATTTAATAATTTATTTAGTAGGTAGTTATGTGTTAAAGATATTTTGTCTGCTACTATTCTAATTTTAGATCTGGCATAAATATTTTGGAAGAAGTTTCACAGACTGACTTAAAATGCACATGGAATCAAAAAAGGCCAGCTTTACAGTTGTATGCACCTAAACCATTAAAGGACCATTCTTATCTTAATAAAAGTAAAATACCTAATACAATAGCTCCATCTGATGAAATACTCATGAAAATTCAGCATATATTATTGAATAAAAATAAAGAATCGGCAATAGCAATACATAGGTAAAAATAAATTACTAACAAAATTTAATTATATACTTACTCAGTATTTATTTCACATTATTATAAATTATAAATTAATCAATATTTATTTCACATTATTATAAATTATAAATTAATCAATATTTAACAATTCTCTTGAGTCTTGATTAGTTATTATAAATATTTGACAATTTAAAACATCAATCCAATTTGTATTTACATTTCTTTTAGTTTTTGTGTAGTTTTAAATGAAAAATACTTCCACCTTTGACTTTAACAAAGTGACCATTAATTATTATTAATGTTAATTTAATTATTCTGTATATTTTTGGTAGTGGAAGACATAGCCCTTGCAATGATAATGAACAAACACAATTAAGTAATGTGAATGCAGATTTTGAAAAATATTTTAAATCATTGGACGCAAAAATAATTTAAATATTAATTATGTATTTGGTCCTATGAGAGAGTGTTGTACTAAAGAGTACGATAATTTAAGTTTGATCAACGTTTGGGAAATTTGTTATAAAACTAGTACTTCTAAAAGTCTGTGGGAGACTGTTCTCCTAGCCAGTGAAGTACACCCATAAACACAACAAAATCGTTTGGAATTGTTTTTACGGGGAGTAAATGTTGCACCAACTTCCATTTTGTAACGTAGGTATTGTATGAACTAAATCGTAAATCAAATATCACTATAATAATATGAAACGTCGAAAGTCGAAACGATGCGATACGCAGTTCATAAATCGTATTAAAATAGGTAGTCTGTGATAGTATAATACTGTCTATAATATAAATAATATAATTTACAATCTGAAATCAAGATAATATTGTAATATAATATTGTGCACCGTAATAATGTAGAGTAATTATTACTCTACAAATTGTCAAATTCGATATTTGTAGACTGTCGTCGATGGTTACCTCGTTTGAGTAGTTACAAAATAATCCACTAGAGCGCGTACCATAGCTGAGCAAACGCCAATACACTATACAATTTTGAAAATATTTTGACTCTGACCGTTTTCGCTCAGAATCGTTTTTTCTTATACAATGATATTATATCATTGAATTCAAATTTAATACCATCCATTATACTGTGACCCACTTGTATTCTACTGTACAGCAGACCACCTTTTTTACTTTATTTTTTAAAAATTATTTAACAATTCATTAGAGTATTAATTAATTAAAATAAAAATAATAATTAGGTATAATATTATTATGTACAGTTTATTGCATGCTTTGGTAATTATATTAATTTGCAATTATAGAGTACATTATATTTTTTTTTTGGAAGGGGCTTAATAAAATTGCACAATATCAAATAACATATATTTTAAGCATTGCTTTTATTACATAATGTGAATATTATTCACAATTACCGAGTTCATTCCCTTTTATTATTTTGTACAGGTTTAAATAATATGGTTTGAAAGATCCTAGTCATCATTTTTTTTGTAAAAAAAATATTTTTATTTATCATATTAATCAAAATTATAAATACAAGTTACAAACAGAAAAAAATATTTGATTATTTTTACCCCGGTAAGCAATTACCTGTGGTGGGGCAAAAGAGTTGATAACTTATATAAAGGATATAATCTGAAGAGCAAAAAAAGACACATTTTAAACTTAAAAAATAAATACAAATATCAAAAGAAAAAGAACTGAACTTAATAAGTACAATACATCAAAAACATAATTTTAACATTATCACTAGGTAACACAAAAATATTACAATGCTTTAAAATCACATTTAATTAATAACCAATTTTTAATAATTTTCTTTACGTACATACCTACTATTACTTTCCAACTCTTTATAGTTAACAATATTTTTTTTTAATACCAAAGGTAAGGAATTGTAAAAAATTGGACCTAAGTAATCTACAAATTTCTTACCAAATTATTTATTTGTGTAAAGTATAGTAGACATATGCTAAGAAATCTATTTTATTTACTTGCTTAATTAAATTACATGTATTGGAGACCAATAAAATAGGTACTAGATAACTCATACAGATCCCTAACTGACAGTACCTACTTTAAAAGCTTTGTAATTTAATGATGTAGACCCTTGTTTTTCTTTTTTATTCATACATTTTCTAATAACTAGGTTTTGTTGAACCAATAGTGGTTTTATTGCGTTATCTGCACATCCACACCAAACTATAAGACCGTATTGCATAATAGACTTGTACAACGACTCATACACGGTACGCATAACATCTAATGGTAGAATTTAATTTAATTTATAAAATTTAAATATTATTGACCTCAGGTGCATAACTATTAACTAAGTCTTCAATGTGAACAGCCCATCTTAAATACCAATCAATAATTAAACCCAAATATTTTGTACCAGTTACCCTAGTTATCATCTGACAAGTGACAGTTACAAAAGGAAGCGTCTGGATTATTACAAGAATGTATAAGTATATCATTGATAGGTATATAAATTATAAATGTTATTAATGGAGAAAGCAATAAAATTTGTTTTGTTAATATTTAAGGTTAGTTTCCTGCTATTTAATTTTTTTTGTACTGTACTTAGACCCCAAGTTGCCTTTTTATGCACTGCATCCCAACTTATATCCGAAAAAAGAAGACAGGTGTCATCAGCATATGTTACCATTGAGCCACCTATATTTAAATCACAAATACAGTTTATGTATAAGTTAAATACAATTTTACCCAAAACACTGCCCTGTGGTACACCACAAACAATTTGTCCCTCCCTACTGACAGTATTGTTTAATGACACCATCTGAGTTCTACTGTGTAGATAGCCAGAAAACCAACCAAGACTTTCTCCTTTTATGCCAAAATTAGGTAGAATATTTATTAAAATTTTGTGGTCTACAGTGTCGAAAGCTTTTGCTAGATCAAGAAAGATTGCTATCGCTTTTTTACTTTTATCTAGATTTTCATATATGAATTTAGTTGTAGAAAATAACGCATTAGTTATGCTTCTACCTGGACGAATACCAAACTGATTGTTTGATAGTAGTTTATTAGTTTCCAAGTAAGAAATAAGTCTAAATTTAATTATTTTTCAAAGATTTTTGAAAAATTGCATAGCATAGAAATAGGTCTATAGTTTGAAACCAGTTCTTTGTTACCTACCTGATTTGTATAGTGGCTTGACAATGGCTGTTTTAAATTTATTTGGGATAATACCTTGTTTTAAACAAACATTGAAAATAAACGTTAAAGGTTTCACAATATGATTTTGAATTACTTTTAAAATTTTAACGGAAATTCCATCAAAGCCGTGAGCTGATTATTCTTTTAGATTTTGTATATTTTTAATCACTTCTTCAGTCTCAATAATATTGGTATTAAAAATGTTTCATTAAAAAAAAATTACAAGTTTCATTACTTTGTTCTAGCGGTGTTTGTTTAAAATTCCCTGATAAATCATTTCCAACATTTATGAAAAACTCATTAAATATGTTTGCGGCAAGTACTGGGTTTTTATGTACATCTATAATCTGAATTAATTTTATTAATAGTTTCATTATTGTTTTTTTTTTATTTTTTGCTCCAGTTATTTCATTACCTAAGTTCCAAATTAATTTTGGGTTTCCTATAAGTGTTGAAAATGTATTCTTATAAAAATTTATTTTCGCTGCTCTAAACCTTTTTCGATAACTCATGTTTTGTTCTGGTTGAATTAAGTAAACCTATAGTCATCTATTCCTTAAGTCTTTTATTTTTCGCATTTACTTTAGACAAAAACCTAGATCTCTCAACTGCATTTAACTGCATGATAATTTCTGGATTAAATATAATATTTAAAAATTAATCTGAATCATACATTCAAGTTTTTTACAGTAAAATGAGTTATGTATTGTTTTGTATTTTGATCTGTTACTTATAATACCAATATCTATACATTTGATATATAAAATCTAAGAGAAAATTATGTGAATATTAAAATATTAACATATTAATATAATAAATAATAATATATTTTTAAAATTATTAATTATAACAATTTTCAATTCATTAAATTATTTAATTCTCATTTACCCACATAGGGTGGTATACTACTATACTACATACACACCATATAAACTCAAGATATTAAAAACTTATTATAGGTATATAAAGTACTAGGCACCTATTGGTACTTGACGGCTTAGTAATTTAGTATCTTAAAAAGAATAATGGGAACACCTCTGCATACTGTATTTCACCCTCCAACATGAAGGAATTATCTACCAGAACATGGTGTTTTACAGAACAGTGTAATGAATTTTTTTAAAAATACATATCTGGTTGTGTGTTTCATAACATACCTAATCACTCATCAAGGTAACTTAATGCAATAATAGAAACATGTTGTAACGGAACTTTTTTTATAATTATCGAATAGGTACATTTACTTTGGATATAAATTAATATTAGAACTTGGAGTATAATATAGTTAGGTATATGTATACACATTATACATAAATATAATTATATAAACGAGTATGTAAATATATACACAACATAATACTCTATACAATATATATACCAACAATGTAAGGAGTCTGTCAGGTATTATACATGTGTAGATGTTAATTTATATCATAGGTGTATAAGTAAACAACAGTCATTATGAACAAAGTATTTATTATTTTGTTTTACCAAATTCTAATCGAGTTAGTGAAATGTTCACTACATACAGGACAACGTTTTGGTTCTAACAAATTTACACAATCACCACATAAAATTTTATGGCCACATGGAATGAATGCGTGTGTTCTGTCAGCGTCTATGCATATGATACATTTTGAATCCTGATTGTCTAAGGTAGGAAGGACAATTTGGATTGGTACAAATGGAATATTCTCCAAATCCAACTGTCTGACCCTAGCATCAAGTTCCATCATAT
>CARXXK010001893.1:0-156385 GCA_949089665.1 Macrosiphum euphorbiae
AGATTCCACGTAAGTAGCTAATACTCTTACCGAAAAATCTAAAATATATACAATCACAGTTTATTATTTAGAATTATTATAGTATACTAAACGATGTGCTGGGAACGTCATTATAATATAAGGACGTCGAGTAAATATTGTATAATTTTATATCTATACTCGCGCAGTTATGTGTATAGTACGAAGGTTATATAGGTTCTATTGTTTTGGCATTTGTTTTTTCAAATCGCCCTCGTACGACCGTCTGCAGGTCTGTAATGCCAAATGCAACTGGTGTCGTCCCCTCGTGCTGCAGTTTCCGATTAATGACTTTCCCGCCGTTTACTGCGCATCGCTACTGGAGGCACAATTTTTCTAAATGCATACGCGTAATTTTTTTTTTATTTATTCAAATGGCCCTTACTCCGATGACGTGCGCCTATTGTTGTGTCCGAGAGGGAGGGAAAAATACGACAACACAAAATGTATATATATATATATAATAAACTTATATTATGTATATTAAGTGTGCGAATACTAGAATCTATTTCCTACAAGAGTGGAAAACGGCGTCGCCGGCGGATCGAATGAGAAAACAAAAATATCTCAGTTTCCGGAGTTTCCGGCGCATTAAACATTCTGCGCAATTTTTCAGCGAATTTTCTCCCTATTCGTGTATATACGAAAAATACCTAACAATACATCAGTCCTTATATAGTTTAGTCAGAACTCTCCATCACTGCAGCGTGCACGCCAAATGGCTCTCCTCGCGTGGCGAACGTGTATATATCGTAATAGATCCATCCGATTCACCGTGTTCGTTTCGATCGGGTCTGACGACGGAAAACGACTTCTTTCAGTCGGTTCCCATCGGCGGTTTACCTACCCATATGGAGCATGTTAGAGGGGCAAACTGTAGGCGTGACATTTTGTCCTCGGGGTGCTAAAATATTTTGCAGCACCCGTTTGGACCAATTTTTCTATGACACCACTCGTTTGGACCAATTTTGAAGACCCGTTTGGACTAAAAATTATTGCTTTTATACAACTCGTTTGGACCAGCATTTTCCTTCAAATTTTATTTTTAACAGCCTTAGGACTGTCTTTGGCATGGTTAAAAATGCTGTTTCTTATTTTAATTATTTTAATTTAATTTTGTATAATATTAAAAATATAAATAGGTACATTAGGTACAAATTATTAATTTTTTAAATCGACTGAAATACAAAAATTAATTTTTTTAATCAACTATTTAAATTCGAGCTGTTTGAAACATTCGTCCAATAATCTTTAAATGCGTCAATTGAGATATCTCACCATTTTTATATTGAGCCCATCGTGCATGTAGTATGTTGTGTTTTTTAAGTGTGTCATTTCTTTGAACATTAATTTTATTATTTGAAATTGATGATATTTTCAGCATAGTTTGAACTTGGGAATCTTTAATAACGTCAATTACTCGGAAAATGTTTGGATGTGGTGTATACAATTGTGAACTATAACGAGAGTGAACTGATTCAGGACCATTTGTTGTACGTGGTATTATCAGTTATACACGTATTACCTTGTTTTGTTTGGAAAACATTTTCGATTTGGATATCCATTTTAACTACACGAATATTAAGAGTGCACAAACCTAAATTGAAAATACTTATACTGATGAGCTATAGGAACAGGGCCTCGATGTCACCACTGTGCATACGTAGAACATAGTGTTTTGAATTTTTGATAATAATGTATAACCGCAATATTGCCAATTAGTATTATTGCACGATAAGGCCGATAAGGCCGTTTTGTAAGAGACGAGCCTAACCTATTAGTGAGTTTATTGTATTATACGTATGATGTATAATATAACCGTGGGTTTTTGGTCAGCTAACTCAGCTATCAATTATAAATAATTTTGTTAGCTTAACCAATGTAAACTAATAGGGCGCGCGTACGGCCTAAGAGGGCTTTCTAGTAGTAATTATTTAGAAATTAGAAGTACTTTATTTAAAATGTACTAAAAAAATTGGCCCAAACGTGCCTCGCCCAAAATATTTCGGATGGCAACAATCGCTATTAGCCATAAGTATTGGTATTATTCGAGTAATGAGTTTAGTACACACACACACACACACACACTCGTCGTATAACAAATACGCAAAATCTATTGTAAACATGATAGTCCTATATTATAATAGTTAATTCCATACAACAATACCTATACAAACTTATTAGGTGAATAATATACTCGGCTAAAATGCTATCGAAGCGATCGCGGGCCCATTTTTTTTCGGCATTTTATTATATAATTACGCCCGTGTTTATTTAATTTTTCTTTTACGCACAACAATGCTGCAATAACAAAATAATCACGTTGACACGGCGTTTGTGACATGCAATTTAACTGCATCGCTTTGGTGGTCGTGGATACGTTTTTTTCCGGTACCTACTTCCTTAATAAGGGTGGTAAGTATATAGTTGGTATGGTTTTCGATTAAAAAAATATAATATATTTCGATGGTAAAACCACGGTGCCGCGGCTTTGTGCATGATGTTCGGATATTTACGTAATTACTAAACGACGACTGCCGCCGCCATTGACGTCTAAAATTAAAAAAATAAATCGCGGTTTCGATTGTTGTGGGTATATTCTTTGGGCTTTACCCCTCCCCCCCCTCAAATTCACTCCGATGCGAAGTGAATGCTTGACACAACGAGGGCCCTGCAATATATAAATCGAGAGGAATAGAGATAAAAAAAAAGAAAATGCCATGGTGATATGGGCGAACGACGAAGAAACAAGTATGTATTATTTTTCTATATACTTATTCGTGCGTATATTATATTGCATACAATACACGATGTTCTATATTATATGATATAATGCAGTAGTTCTCAACTGGGGTGACATGGACCTAGCTTAGGGGTGACGCAGAATTTTAACAAGAAAAAAAAAAAATTAATTTTTTCGAAAACAATCATATTATTTCTTATAATAAATATATTATACACCTATACCACCACTGTCATGTACATAACATAAAGTGTCAACGTTTTGAACATGCCTTTTTTGTGTACTGTATTTTTTTTTTTAATAAAAGAAAATTTTAAAATATACAGCTAAGTTTGTTTATTATTTTGATGTTAAGGTGACGCAGTGTTTGATTCTAGTTGTTGAAGGTGACATGAATCAAAAAAGGTTGAGAACTACTGATATAATGTGTTGTAAGTGTACGATGGAAATTGCGAGAGTAACTTCGGAACTGCAGCGCACGTATAGGTACTTATATGTATATAATAATTTATATACCTATATACCTACTGTATATATGGACATGAAAAACCTTTGGTATATAATAATGTGCTCTGTCCAAAATGTATAATACACGTATGTAGGTACAATGTACATGTATACGGGTCGGCGGTGATGCGCGTCTATTAATTTTATTTTTTATTTTTTGTTATCGGGTACATATAAGTATATAGAACGGTATATATAAGTCTTCGTACGAAGTATATACGAAAAGTATACCGCCGACGACTCGTCTTGTTTGGGTGTAACGGCTTGCCAAGAAATAGGACGGGAGTCCAAGGTAATAACGTGAAACCAGTTTTATCCAAAAAATAGGTATAGTGAACCAATATCAAATACAGGCTATAATTATATCCAATTATCATGATAGTAATTTCATTTAATGTAACCAGTGGCAGTTATATTTATTCATATAAAAAAAAAAAAATACTTTTAACAAAAATATATTTATGATTCATAGATTTTCCTTGAAGAAGAAATATATTGAGTTTTGTGCTATATTCCACTAATTCTAGTTTCTACTATCACTATAATTATAGTACTATATAATCAGTAACCAATGGAAACCCTTTGTAAAAAATAAAAAATTTTCGATTTTCCTGGTGAATCTAAAAAGTTCTGTGTGAGCACCTCATTAAAATTGGAATTTCGGAAAACACATTGATCAGTATTCAGATTTATTTTTCAGTATTTATATAATATAATAGAGCACTCTCTTAACATAATCGGCTGTTAACATTTAAAAAATGATGTTCTACAGCTTATCACGCATACGTACCGTTACGGTGAGTTTTTCCGGTGTACTTTCCTTCTTGCCTACAATGTTTTGTGCCACGCACAGGTATTCACCGCCATCGTCTTGTTTGACGTCTGTAATCATCAGATTGCCACCGTCTACGATTCGCATCCTAAACAAACAAGTCATATAATATCAGTGGCGATCAAAATACTGCTGGCAATACAGGTAATACATTTGAAAATAGAAATATTATTATATTATGTTACATCAGCTGTTATATCATTATACATTTATACCTACCTATGATATTGCATACGGTATAGATAATGGTTATAAAGGGCCATAAGGGTATAATATAATATTGTTTCGATCGAAAATAAGTAAATTATAATCAGTGATGGCGGAATGCTCTAAGTATATTGTCGATAGACCGATACGATTACAGTTAATAACGATTGAATTTAACAACATACCAAAGGATTGGGTAGGAGGTTATATACTATCGATGTTAAAATAAAAACAATTTTCCATGAAATAAACTAGTTAGTGAAATTATAATCATACGCCCGCGGTGTCCATATGATTAATTTGGTTTTTTATAGCTGATTTATTTACATAATATTATTACTATACTGTACTGACAGATTCAATTTTGAATATAATAATATGTAGGTAATTAATTTTAAATCACTATACAAACATAAAGTATAACTACATCTATTTTAGTCACCGGTTGGCGGTTGATCACAATACAATATGAAGTCTTTTTACCCAACAGTGATTATAATATTATTATTATGAGTGAAAAAATATTATAAATTGCTCATAGGAATGCGATGTATAGTTTATCAGCCGAAATCAATGACAGCAACAATGACTGTACACATCTGCAGCTGTAGCGATGATAAATATATTTATATATATTATTTTACCGGATGGGACAATAAATAATGATTATATACTCGGGGTACCCATTTAAGCCAAGGTTTGGTCTGTTGGGAGTTTCTTTTATCGCATAGAAACTATTATTATTATTATTATAATCATTATAAGCTCGGAGACCGATTAGGTTATAATGTTATATTATATGGTATTGCTCATTCACCGCTATATGGCTATGTTTGTCAAGACGTAAGTACAACAATATAATACGACATAATACACGCTGAATATTAAACTCGTCAGGTGAGTAGTCATATAATTCTTATTGAAAAATAACTGTATTTATAACATATTATTATAATGATATTATGGGGTTATATAATATTATATTATACGTTTCGCGTTTGCAATAAATCAACGGACGCGTCACTGGAGACTCGCAACAAACGGACATTCCTGCAGCGACGTCCGATAAAGTTAATAATATAATATAACAATAATATTTATATATTATATATATATGCGTTTTCCGGACGCGTCCCCTGCACATTATATAGGTCGGCGTGGGTGGGCCTGCACGAGACAGTCGGCCAATTCCGAGCCAAGTCCGCCGCTGAGTTTAAATGATAATAACAAATAACAATAATAATATACTCGAGAATAATATAGGTAGGTACTCGGTTTATAAACCGTACACAGTCACGGCGGAGTTATGACGATACTATTAGTGTGCATAATTACTGTAAATTGTTTAGGAGATTATACACTATGTGAGATTGTACAGATTTATACAATTATTTTACAAATAAATTCGGAACAATATAGTTTCTGAATATTATTAACTTCATATTAAACAGAGAATTATATTTATTTTTATTATTTTTTTTTATTAGAAATAAACCTCGGCAGCTATGGCCATTGGCTGACATTTGAATTTTTTTTTTAAATAATATTAGTTATTGCAATATTTTTTTGTTTTCACATATATATTAATCGTTTAACATGAGTTTTCAATTTATATTTCTTTTATGAAGCTTATAGTGTCTATATTTTATGGTTAAGAGAATTATATTGCTCACGGTCATATGATGGGATTAAAAACGTATAGGCTTTGATACTTCTAAGTATGGGCAACCCCCCAAAATTAATTTTTTTTTCAATTTTTGTGTGAAAATCTTAATGTGGTTCATAGAATACATCTACTTACCAAGTTTCAACAGTATAGTTCTCATAGTTTCGGAGAACGTGCACCTACTTATTATATACTACCGTCAAATAAACAATTGCATTATATACTTAAAACTAAATACCAAACATTAGAAAATCAAAATGCTTATTACTAATTGCTAGGGTAAAATATAAATATTATATGCATTATTTCCATGATATTTAATATTTATAAATTATAATAAAAGGGCTGCACCACTGCGCCACGTCAGCAATCAATGTACTTATTTGGCATAGGATGAGCATTTCTATATAATAGTAAAATATCTACGACCTAGTCATGTAATGTGTATTTCATTTTGTCTAAGTAATAATAATGTAGAACTCAATTTTATTATAACAATAAATATTTTTATAAATACAGCGTTGATGACTTTATAGATAGGTAGCAATGAATTATAAACTATATATTCAGTTATATTATTATAAGGTATAATGTATAAACAATGTATTATTATTCAGGACTTCAGGTGAATAATTATAAGATTTTAAGATGTATTGTTGATTCATCTGATTTTTTGCCGATGGTACTTTTTATTATGCGCCAAAATATTATATCCAGCTTTATACAATTATAATTATTGTTTACACAATGTGTTTTATATGCCCGTGGCTTATTTTTTCTTGGCTGAAAAATCCAAAAAAAACTACATTGAAATGTGGTTATTTCTTCAAGAATTAAGTGAAAAATTAGAAAAATTAATTTTCAAAAGACTTGTTATTCGCAAGTTACATTTAGACTTCGAGATAAGCGCTCATGAAGCACGTAGAGACGTATTACCGTATTAATGTGGAAAGTCACGCATTTCGATCTAATTTAGGGCAGTGTTATTGGCGAAAAGTATTATATTATAAAATATATAGGTACACATATACCTAATAAAATTATAATATTAAACGTATTAAATGTACAGATAAATTCTGAGCAGCAACTCCGAACAGCATATACAAACGACGGCGAGTTAGGAAAATAGGTAAATCAATTTTCTGGTTGCTATTCGGACCACCACATGACATCGAAAATGCATTCGTTGAACTTGAATATATATGTCCAAATATAGATATATTATGCTTATTTTCTTATTACCTATATTATATTGTATTCTTACTTACCTAGATGATAATTGTTTATTTCTACCAACAATTTGGGCTCAAGAGCCGTCAGAAAATCCTCGGTAATACTATAATAACTATAATATACAAAGTGTAATAGAATAGATATTTTAAAACTATTAATATAATAGCTATAACCTTTTGTTTTTATATATTTATTTTTATTGGTTTTAACTGTTAGTACAACAAATGTATTGGAGACTGGACAGTATCCATAGAACATAATATTATGTTATATTATTATAACTATTTTTATACAATTTACAATTTACAATTTATCAGTGTTGCAGGGTAAGTTACTTTTAAAAAGTAATTAAGTTGCTTTATTTGTTACTCAAATAAAACTGTAATGAAGTTACTTTACTTTTCGAATAGAAAAGTAACTCATTATTTACTCGTTACAATAAAAAAAAAAAATTTTAATTTCTTGCCAATTATCTTCTGCAGGCAAATTGAACAGGCAAATTCTTTATAAAACCTGTACCTATAGTTAATAGGATCGTTTAAAACTTAGTCTACCACACAAGCTTTTTTTATTTGAGAAATGTTTTTGACATTTGAACTTTAATATAGTTGTTAACAGTTTTCGACGAAAACTTTTCGTTACAATACTGTTTATTTACATTAAATTGTATACAAATTACGTTTAAGGGACCATTATATTATATTTAATACTTATTAACCTAGTAAAATTATAACCAAAATGTCGGCATAAAATATAAATATATTTTGAATATAATACGTCTACAGTCAATACTGTACTATATAATATGGCGGTGTTATTGTCTAGCTTAACTAATATATTCATATTATAGTAAACATTATATAAAGTAATAGGTTTGATGGAAAAGAGTTATATTTTTGACATGATAGGTATAGGTTCATAAAATAAATAACGTTGATAAATTATAAGTGTAAAAAGATTGTATATTTTACATAAAAGTTTTTTTATAAATAAAGGTTTATATAATTCTTGTAATAAAAAATCAGTTTTGTATACGCAATACACATGTATAAATGTATAATAATTATTATTACAATAGAAATGTAATTATGCGCAAGCTTATGGTACCTACATTATATACTAGCTAGTTTAGCTTTAGACATTAGACAGTTTAAGTAACTAATTCAGTAGGTACCTAATTACGATTTACGTTGTTTATATAATTATATGCTCTTAAACGTATCGTAAACATTAAATATTGTTAAACATTTTTGAGGAATTTTGAAATTTTTGTAGAAATATAAAATTGAATTTTAAATAAAGGTTTGGTTACACGTATAACCGTACGGATATCATATAGAACTATTATTTCAACTGTAGTTTGAAAATATTATGTTTTCATAATTATATAATATTTATTCAGTAATGATTTTCTTTTCTGCAGTGAGCTCCGTTTTCGCGGGGCCCTACATTTGCCCGGTGTCCTGTGCAGGTGCATTGGTAGCACTTCCCTTGCGCCGGCTCTGCCAACCATTAAAAATAATTAGTAACCGGAAATTATAATTGGTAAAAATCATAGATGTTTAAACTACACGACAAGCAATTGCAACAGTAACAAGTCACATATTTTATAATTCATACCATACTGTTGTATTAATAATTATAGGTATAGGTGCATACAATTAATAAACTCATGAATAAAAAGGTTTAAGTAACAATCTAAATTTGTGATTGGTTTGCTGTTTAATTGGACGGTATTTTTAATTTTTACATATTATGTACCTAATTAATTAAATATAATATAATAATTATATAATATGTTATACCTATAACCATAAGTTATTGAGAAAATCACTACCTAATAAATAATAAGGTAGGTATAGGTACCTAAACGTTATGATCTCGGAAGTTGTAGCAAATGCATATTTTTCTTGGTTCTTCCTAGAACATCCAAAGTAAGATACAAATATGTATCACACTTCTCTGATGTCATACACGAAATTTTGTTTTGCTATTTTTTGCATATTTAAGGTTTGTATTGCTATTTTGCTAATTTATTGTTTATAGCGCTATTTTTGAGTATATTTTCATAATATACATAATATATACCTACATATTATACAAAATAAAGGAAATTATCACATTATGTTGAAAATAAATATTAACTTGGTTAGGAAATAAATAGACCTTAAAGTACACTTTTACAAACATATTTAAGTAATTTAATATTATATTTGTTAACAGTTTATAATTTAACTAATCCAGACAGTCCCTGACGTCTATGAGCCCTACAGTTTTATAAAATTGTAAAATGACTTTTAATTTTTTTCTAATAAATTTTAATATTAATTTCAAGTTAAATACATATTTTTGATTTTTGTGCTATTTATAGCTCATATTTTTTAGTTTTTAAATGCATATTTAAGAGCTAAAAAGTAACATTTTTAGTGCTACAAAATACAAATTCCGGGCCGGTTATGAGTATACTCTACTATAATATGCAGTAGAATCATTTGCGCTGTTGTCGTATGATTTGTGAATATTGATTATTAATCTGACCCTTGCATCTTAAAACAAATTGTACCTACACGATATTTTATTTCGACCACTATACGTCTGAACATATAGATCCTTCCGCGCACTATTCGACTTGCTATAATCAACGAAATAAATTATTTAATAAGATAAAAGGCTACAGTATAATATATCAATACATTATACATTTCACAAAGCATAGAATATAGATATTTTATCTTTACTTATTTACTAGTTACTTCTCACCCCCTTTCGTTTTTAAAACTCGATTTAGGTACACGCCACATAATTAGTAATTGTCTAATATGATTAAAAATACAATAAAATTGCTATAATAAACAAATTGTGAATATATTTTCAAAATTCGAAAGGTTGGTCGGAAATTTGGTCCGGTGGCGAAACGTCCGGCGGCGAAATGTCCGGTTCCGTAGGAAACCTATTTAAAGGCATCAATGATTAAATAATAAATTTAATTAACTATTTTCGTGATTTGTACGGTGCAATTAGGCATTTCAAGTGTCGAAACCATTGAAAACTGAATTGTGGCAAGTTAAAATTAAATATAATATATACATATTAGATTGGTAAACATAATAATAATACCCGCATTATACATATATTTTTTTTCAATTCGCAATAGGTAGGTAGGTACTTAATGATTCGGAACTGTAACGAGGTTATTCTATAGAAATTACTTTTCAAAAGTAATTTACATTACACAATACACTTTCGTTACTTGGAAATAATTCTAATGAAATTACGTAACGCGTTACAAACAAAGTTACTTTCGTTACGTTACTACCCAACACTCAGTGCCGTAACTAGGCTACTTGAGGTCTGTGTGCAAAACCAAAATATTGAGGCCCCTTATTATCTTTTTCAATACACACCTCAAAAACTTTTTTTGCAATTTTTAAAGTCAGCAGGCAAAAATTCGGGCTTAAACAAAAAAAAATTTTAAATTTAAAATAATCTATAATTTTAATATAATTTCTCAAGGCTATAACTAACTCAAAAAAGTAAAAATTTTCCAAAATGTAATTTATTGAAAATATTAATATAAATATTTGGTGGAAACTTCAATGGTCTACGGTTATTAGTTATCGAGTTATACCAAAAAATAACATTTTTGTTTTAGGTATAAATGACAATTTTTTTTTTTTTATTGACGCTTTTTAATATCTAAAACTAAAAATTTCGGTTTCGATCTCCAAAAAGTACCAACTAGATCTAACTAACTAGTACTATCTAGTACCAACTAGACCTAACAGAAAAAATGCTGATCTCGAAATTCGAAATATTTTTACTACCCAATGTTGATGACCGACAGAAATGAAAAAAATTATACACATCTTGTAAAATCAGTACATTTGTCCGTTCCTCTTAAAATCTAAAAACAGTGATCACGACTCCAGGCTATATAAAAAAAAATGAAATAACATTGGTTTCGTTTCCAAATCAATAATAAATAATTTATATATTTTAATAATTTTATATTAGTTTAATATTAGTCTTTAGATCTTTTGAGGCCCTTCGATATACATATATAAGGCCCGAGGCCTGTGTGTGGTGCACACTTTGCACGGGAGTAACCGAATTGGTTCCCATTTGGCCGAATTTACAAGTGTCCATCCTAATATATTTTATTTTATGGAGACATTAAACAGCATTCAGACAATAAATTATATTAAAATTCGAAGTAATAATACTAGGAAACTTACTAGCAAACAGGAAAGAAATAACAAATACTTGGAAAATTGTATGACTGAGTACATTAATGAGAAGCTTACGCGGATTGAATACTTAAAGAAAGTTTGCTTCAAATTTGCAAATCAACGATTTTAAATAATTGTATTTTTTTTATTATTATTATTAATATTTTGACACCTAACCTAAGAGATGACTAGTTGACTTCTAAATCAACAATTTAACATTTTATACATCATATCATTTTTTCATAACACACATTAACGCACATTTTTAACCAAGCCTACTTTTAAGTTGACAGTCCTAAGCCTGTAAAATTGAGAAGGAAAATGTGAGTAATTAAACAGGAACCAATTCGGCTCAACTTAATAAAATACCTTTTTTGAACGGGAACCAATTCGGCACGTGGGATTGGAGCTCGGGAACCAATTCGGTACCAGCCCTTTGCACACCCGGTTTTTACTGCATTGCCAACACTGCAATTTACAAATACAATTTAATTCAATTAATGAATCAGCAATTCATGACCGAACCGTGTGGAGGGTTTAATTTGAAATTAGAACGGCTTATCGCGGTTCCGTGGGTGGTGGGTGGACTTCTAATGTTCGGAGTCGACCCGTTTTGCAGCGTAGCGGAAATGTCACACTCATACAGCTGACTGTTCGACAAAGTAAATGCTCACCTATTCAAATACACGTGTGAGCGTACAAATGCATTAACCACTTAACTGACAAATGTCAATATTAAACTGCTAAAGCATAATATTCATAATAATAAAATAACAAGATACGAGCACAACGCTAACATTTAACTTCAATAACTGAATGGGAATTTGTTATAAGGGACCCAAGTTACATTTTTGACAAAAATAGCTTTGATGTATATTATTCATCCTTTTATGTAAACACATCGTTTACATAAATCAAAGACTGATTCAATACAATTACGTGCTTACGCATAAGTTTTTCTTTTTTTTTTTAATTTTAATAAAAAATTATTGTTTTTTTAAGATTGTTATTCATTTGTTTATATTCAAAGTTTGTTATTTAGTTGCATTGTTATTTATTTAATATTTTAATTGGATAAAATAAATAAGAAGGTATACATATTATGTTATTTTTAAATGTGACTATTAAATTATATTAAATTATGATACCTTAAATTAATAAAATTATTAACATTTGTTCAAAGGTAATAATTATGTCACATTACAAAAATTCGTTATTTATAAAAGTTCAAATTTGTTTAAATAATTTTTTTTGCTATTTATTTTTGTACAATACTATTTAATCTAAATTGTGATGATTGATCTTATACCGCAAATAGCAATAAAGGAAAACTAGAAAACCCCCTAGAAATTGGGGGCCAAGTGCAAATGCTCCATCTGCACCTGCACAAATCAGGGCCTGAATTTGTTTATAACTTTGGGGCTTGGGCACAATATTATGCTCAGGAAAGTCATCGCCGGCGGCTAACGCAAGCCGCCAGAAAATGATCTCCTTCGACTGAATTACGACTGAAAATAAAAATAATGGGAAAGCAAATGTCCAAATATTGTATGGTATCTTTTAATTGATAAAGTATTAGTTATAACCACGATTATTATCACTTATTGCCATTTAATATTTATATAATTTTAGTAACTCAAATATTAATTTTTTAGTAGTACCTATAGAATGGATCACCAATAAAATACATTATAATTATAAAAATTTTTAATATAAAATATAATTGTATTCATATTTATTTAGCATTCAGGTATTAAAAATGACTTAAATCAATTTATTGTAATACAAATATACAATAATATTGTAAATTTAGGTACAATGAATAGTAGGTATATAACTATATAACTATATAAGTATTAAGTATATAGTTTTCTATTTATTTCTATTCAAAAATTAAACATTTTTGAAAAAAACAGATACCCTAATAGCTATGTTTACTTAAAATGTTTAAAGATTAAATAATTTAGTTAATATAATTTAGTTTACTAAATCTCTTACGTTAAATATAAGTACTTAGTACATACAAGAAAAAAAAAGTATGTGTGTTACCAGTACGCGCGTGGGAAGTTAAACTTCTTTTGAATGGTACACGTGAATGAGTGAAAAAGAAAGAAAAAAATATTAATTATTTAAAAAATGAGAAGAAGTATCCGGAATTATTTATTATTGATAGTTTTATTATTTTGAAGTTATACTTCTTTACGCATGGTTGTGAGGGAAAAAAAGCGAACGGGCGGCGCGTACGAACGGGCGGCCGTGCGAACACGAAAGCGTACATGTCCGTAAATAAATAAATATTGTCATGGTAATGTTGTTTTATTATATATTATAATTATAATATATATATATATATATATCTGTATATATAAAATAGTAAGCTGATTGACTGCTATCAACGCACAGCTCAAACCATTGGACGGATCTGGCTGAAATTTGGCATACAGATAGCTATTATGATGTAGACGTGCGCTAAGAAAGGATTTTTCGAAATTCGCATTTTAAATAGGTGCTCAAACAGGGAAATTGAGATTCAAGATGGAAATTGGAAATTTTATTTTTATTTATTAATAGTTGCCATTGGTTACAGTCTACATTAGAAATTAGCATTTATTTATTGGTTGCCATTGGTTATTCGGGCAGATCAGGTAAAAGCTTGCATCAAATCAAGTTATTGAACATTGCCTACCAGGGTGGCTGAGTTGCACTTACCGCAGCAAGTTACACCCAAAAGGAGTTCAACAATCATAATTTTGTTAAGAGTTGTGATTTTTTACGAGCAACCAAATTTGTTATTTTAATCCACCGTATTATATCATAATAAACTTGGTATAACTTTGATACTTTAGAGTTAAATCATACACTTCCGTACAAACAGCACGGGGTCCGCGATCTACCGCAGGTAGATTGCCTACCTGATAATGTACTGCTGCGATTCAGAATTTTTTATTTCGGGCAATGGAAAAGATTAGATAAATTTTGAACACCATACATAGAATATTGAATAACGAATTGAACAAAGTTTGAGTCATATTGAGTTGATACATTTAAAGGGCGACGAAGTGCACGGGATCAGCTAGTATATTATAATCGGGCCACGTCAATATGACATAATAATAATATTACGTATTATAAAATATATAATGTTGGTCGGTGACAGCCACAGATATATATTTAAGTTGTGCACGTATCTATTGTGCTTTTAGCCATTGTTAATATAATAATATTGTTATTAAGTGATATAAGTAGTTCCTATTTTAAATTTTAATGGTTACTTGGATTTTTGTACGCACTACGTACGACTGGATTTAGTAAAAATAGTAGCTATTTTTATTTTACCTAATGATTATAATTTACAATATAATATTACCGAAATAATAATCTCGAGTTCGAACTAGGTGTGCGAATTCGCCGTCGTCGTTGTTCGCCAATCCGTTCGGTCGACGGTCGTTCGGTTACGTCATATCGTAGCACACACACATGCACAGTGTTTGTTAATTCGTAGTTCGGTTATTATTAATTAATCCAAAAGAGAAACAAGCGTTGCGAGGTAAGTGGTGGTCGTTAATATTATATAAACATTGCAAAATAAAAAACAGATTCATCTATCTTGGCCCATACTAATATGAATAATTAATGATCGATTATTATTTATTTTTATTATTATTACTATTATTATTATTCACTCACAAATCTATTGTCTGGATAAAAACAATACTACAAACAATTATCCATCGATCTGTAGAATAAAAATATAAAAAAAATAATAAATAATTACTACCATTCACAAGAAGTTTAACTTCCCGCGCGCGTACTGGTAACACACATACTTTTTTAAATGTTTTCTGACCTTCTAGCCATTTTTTCAATTAATCCTTACATAGCCCCCTTTGTTAAATTTTCTATAATTTAAGGAACTGCAAGGTATAATACTGGTATAATACGGTATTATACAAAACAAAAATAAAATACCATATTTTAACATCTCTACAAATAAATAACATGTTATTCTTAATTTTTTTTTTTATATTTACTTATAAAATTAAGGACTCTTTACTAATTTAGGTAGGTTTGAAAAAAAATTACGGGCCCCTAATTAATTTTGCACCCCGGGCCACAAATAGCCAGTTCACCCCTGTTAATATGCAATTTCGTCCAAATTAGAAAATAACATAACTATAAAAAAAACTGTGTTCTTATTTTTTTGAAATTTTTTGGTTACAGAATAATTTACTAACGTGAAACCTTGTTTTAAATTTTCAATGCTTAGCTATACAAATTGAACATTTTATACATTTTAATTACAAAATCATTTTTTAAGTTTTAAATTTGATAAATTTGAAATTTAAAACTTGTAAAAAAAATTGTGCCAGATGTTTTTAATATTTTTCGACTGCTATAGTAACAATATATCAGGAGCTTCGCAATAAATTTTCACACTTTTTGACCCAACAAACAAAATTTATTGACAATTATAGAAAAAAAAATTTAAAAAATTTAAACTGAAAATGTCCGAAACAGCTCGTGAACAGTCGAAATATTTTATATTTTATATATTATCAATAATTTTATTATATTATCAATATACGCAAGATATTAATAAATTATAAATTATAATCAATCTATCGCGGACCGTCACTATAACTTATCGCTCCCGTTTTTTTTTTTTTGTTAAATCCAACCAATCTATCTAATAATGTGATAATCTTTCAGACAACTGATCTGAATTCGTTAGAATGTCCATTTGAGATCAGTCAGTCCAAATTTTAAGAATTCTGCTTTAAATTCCGAATAATTCCCGAATAATCAACGTTTGAAAATTCCGAAATTTCAAAATATTCGAGCTACATTTGTAGAGGTTAGGGTGGTGAAATTGTGAAAAGTGGATTGACCCATCTCAAGTAGACACAATAACGAATTCAAATCTGTTTTTAAAAGTATTATCGCATTACTAGATCGATTAGTATGATGGAATAAAAATTGGCTGTTTTGGCTAAAATAACTGTTCAATAAATATTATAGTATTTCGTCAGGAACGTTTTTTCCCGGCTAGCCACGCATCGTGACATAAAATTACACTTCATTTCAATAATATCCCACAATATTGTGGGGTTGATCGTTTTGGTAAAAGTGTAAAACTACGAACTAAATCTAAAAACTAGGTGCAAGAAGTACCACTAGTATCAGGAACTCATGATCTATTCGTAACTTTTCTTCAGTTTCGGCGGTGGCGGCGGCGGCGGCTCCGCGGCTGTTGCGACGACGCGAGGCCGCAGTAGCTACTCGCTCAACGGCAATCACGATCATAGCATACGTCCCTGGTACATTCTGTTACATTATAGAAAAAATCGTCAGAATATTCGTTTATACAACCCGAGTAAAAAATATAATATATCGGACGTCGTTTTTAGCGAATATATCATCCAAATAACTCTCATTAGATCACCTTAGGTGCAATAAAAAATGAATAATTTAATTTGTATAGGTACCAATATTAAAATTCACGGAAATCACTGAGGAAATAAATTTGCCATATAAATAAACGCAAATAGAATTCAATAGGTAGATTAACTACTAGCATTGATTTATGATTATAGTATACAATCAATGTTACCAAGTACTACCTAGTTAGTAGTTACTACTAATGTGTGCGTAATTTGATTTGACTAGATGATTAAAGAACTTTGATACCTAGCTAACAAATGCATACACTTTTGTAATCGCTTATCATCTCTAGTTATTAGTAGTTTATAACAATATTATAAAATAATAATTGTATTATGCTGTAATAGATGTATTAGGTAATTTATTTAAATTGGAATTTAACTGCTTATGAATCACGATGAAAAACTATTTAGAGCGAAGAATGAAGACAATATTATATTGACAAAAAAATTTGCGATTTTTACGAATTCCGTCCTGTTTGTAAAAGTAAGTACGGACATTTTTAAAAGTACCAACTAGATCCAATTGGTGACCAATTTTGAAACCACCTTCGAAGTTTAAAATCGAATCCATCTTCAGACGTTCAGACACAAAAAAGTATGTGTGTTACCAGTACAATAATAGTACATAATAAATTATGAACATTATATTATTGGATATAGTAGTATAGTATATTGTATAATATTATTAATATTATGTAATATGTTACTATCTTAAAGTTAGATTCTTTTTGGTCATTTTTAAAATAAATATTTTTTGTCTTTGGCCCAATCCACCACATTGCCACAAACAACAATGAAAATATTGTATTCAAGGTATTTCATGAAAATTAAACGCAGGTGCTTGATAATTTAAAAATTCGTAACGATTAAAATTAAAAAAAGGTGGGTAAGTGGATGTCGCTCTGCTGTACTGTAGGTTACAAGTGGGTCACTGTATAATGGATGGTATTAAATTTGAATTCAATGATACAATATCATTGGAAAAGAAAAACGATTCTGAGCGAAGACGGTATGTCAGTCTAGGTTTAAGATAAATTATATACATATCTATGGTATTAAAAAAAAAATTGACCTATAATAAATTCCAAATTAATCATATCACATTATCACAATATCCATTAGGTACTTATAACACGTTATACATCAACATCAATAACAAACCCTGATACTATCATTGATATATAATAGTACACTTTAGAAGTTTCAAGTAGGTACCCACGAATAATATTATATAATCACAACAAAATAACTAGGTTTTTTAATATGTAATTTCGTCCAAATTTGAACATAAAATGACTATAAAAATAAACTGTGATTGTATATTCTTAAAATGTTTAAATAATATGATTTTGCTGTCTGGGTACTTACCTACGTGGAATCTTGTTTTAAATTTTCAATCCTTAGCTATAAAAACTGAACATTTTATAATTTATTAATTACGATGATTAATAATTTTCGAAATTTTGAAAAATTCTGTCAAAATTCGATGTTAAATGCTTATAAAAAAAAACTGTGCCTATGTATTTTTAATATTTTTCAACTGATATTGTAACAATATATCAGGAGCCTTGTATTAAATTTTTACACTTTTTGGCCCAACAGATAAAACTTTATTGATATTCATAGAAAAAAAAATAAAAAAAATTGAAAAATGAAAATATCCGTAAATAGCTCAAAAAGAGTCAAAATATTTTCAAAATTTTATGGTGTATAGGAAATGCTAATATAAACATTCAGTGAAATTTCCATGTATCTATAGTTATTCGTTTATGAATAACAACCAAATAAGGAAATCGCTACATGAGAAATCGAGTGAACATCCAATGTTGTAAAAATTTGGATTTCAAACGCTCATAAAAATTTAATTTGATTGTCCGGTAGAGATTTTTTTATTGATAAAGGTAGACAAACTTATGAGTAATCTTGTATTACATTTTCAAATCTTAGATTTAAAAAGAAACATTTTTGCGAATTCTTAACTCAAAATAATTTGCTAATATTCTTGATTTTTCCATATTTTGTCAATTTTTGAACTTTAAATGTTTATAAAAAAAACTGTGACTAACGATTTTTAATATTTTTCATCTGCCTTTGAAACAATATACTAGGAGTCTTCTATTAAATTTTCAAGTTTTTTTAACCAACAAATAAAATTGTATTGATATTTCTAGAAAAAAAACAAAAAAAAAATGAAAAATGAAAATGTCCCTATAAACAGTTCAAAATAAATCAAAATATTTTGAAAATGTTATCGTGTATAGAAAATGCAAATATAAACAACCAGTGAAAATTGCATGTATCTACGGTCATTTGTTTTAAAGTTACACCAAAAACCAAATTCGATTTTGTCAAAAACCGATTTTGCGTAAATATTCCAAAAAAAAACACACATCATTGTAAAATCAATACATTCATCGTTTCACTCAGAATCTAAAAGCAGGTAAGTAGGTAACAACTGTGTGTGACTCTGCTGTACAGTAGGTTGCAAATGGATGACTGTAATGAATGGTGTTAAATTTGAATAGGCCTACCAGAAAATTTTAATTAGGGCCAGTACATGAAAAAACCACAATATTTGGTGAATACTTCAAGTATCTCCGGTTATTTGTTTTTGTAATTATAACAAAATACGAAAATCGATTTTTTCAACAACTAGTTTTTCGAATAGTTTTCAATATTTTGAATTCTAAGTCGGAATGATGCATATTTGATAATAAAATGTTGTGTTTTTTGTTGTTGTTGTGTGTGTATTTACACGACATTCGACAATTAGTCGAAAAATAATTGATTTACAACTTTGGTGGTGGTTTCTTGTAGCATATGAATATAGTTGGGTCAAGATTGAATACAAAAATGAAAATAAATGGATGTCGGTCTGCTGTACAGTAAGTTACGAGTGGGTTAATATATAATGGATTGTATTAAACATGAATTAAATGATATAATATTGTATAAAAAAAAACGATTCTGAGGGGAGACGGTTCGTCGATCTGGATTTTTTATATTGTAACTATTTATTATACCCAGTAACTTAAATTAATATTATTTTTAATTCGTTGCTATAGTGATAAACAAAGTGTTAGAAATTAAAATCCTATTTTTAACGGTTTTTCGTAATTTGTCGGTAGTTTTCCCCGTTTTCGAAAATCGAAAAATGATCTCTCTTAAGTACCATCTTTATCCAATTTTCTAAAAGATGAGGTACTATATGTTAAAAGCGAAGCACTCTTTCTGGTAGAAATTTTGTATACATGAAATTAAAAAAAAATAAATAAATAAACACCAATGTAAAATACTAGCTTCCTGTCAAAAAGTTTGAAAATGTAATACATGGTTTTTAATAAATAATAACTTGTTCATTAACCAACTAAAAAAATATCGAAAATACATATATACAATACTTTTTATTAGCGTTTAAAGATAGAATTTAGTATCGTTTATACTGTGGTATTACTTATAAAGTGATTAAGCTATTTTATAATTGTTTCGGTCGTTCAGAATAATAAAGGTTTAGTTTATGAATAAATTATTGTATTATGATTTTTTTTTTTTATTAAAATACCTACCAGTCACCTAGTTTAGTTTGTAGTGTTTGTACTTTGTATAGTTAATGTTAAATGTTATAATAATAGTTATATTATCTTGTTTTATCATTTATGTGTAGTAACTAATTGGGAATTTACTATTGATTTTATTTTCTAATAATTATTATTTGTTTTTTAGTTGTTGTTAAATGGTTAGTATCATTTATACATGTGAACATTATTTATATCAATAGTCTCAGCCATTACATTTTATTAGAACTCGTCACAAATACATTATTATCTATTATTAGTTCATAAAAATACTAAAACGGGTACAATTTTACTGTGAAAGACTACTGACCGTAAAAACACTGCAATAATGTCAAGTCTCAATTAAATATTTTTGAATCATTTTTGACTCGTTCATATTAGGTTAGGTTAGGTTAAATTGAAATCCACTTCATTTTTTTTTAAACATTGAAAACCATACGATATGTAGTATTTATTTATGACAAATTGGCAAAATTTAGTAAAGAAACAACTATTTACTTGACAAAACTGAACATTTAAACAGTGAAATAAAATAATATTATGTCAAGAAGATTTTTCCTCTTTTAATACGGTTTTTGGATCATAGATCTTTGACTAATAAAATCAGTGTGCCGTGTGCGTCAGCTTGTGTGCCATAAAACTACTTCTTACAGAAAATGACTTGCCCCGCATACATATCATGGATACGGTTTTTCGCCAGTGTGTTTGCGTCGATGTACCGTCAACTGACCACTTTTACAGAATGACTTATCGCATACATCGCACGCGTACGGTTTCTCGCCAGTGTGTGTGCGTCGATGTGCCGTCAAACTTCCACTTTCAGAGAATGACTTGTCGCATACATCGCACGCGTACGGTTTCTCGCCAGTGTGTGTGCGTCGATGTGATGTCAAACTTCCACTTTCAGAGAATGACTTGTCGCATACATCGCACGCGTATGGTTTTTCGCCAGTATGTGTGCGTCGATGCACCGTTAAATGACCACTTTTACAGAATGACTTATCGCATACATCGCACGCGTACGGTTTCTCGCCAGTGTGTTTGCGTCGATGTACCGTCAAACTTCCACTTTCAGAGAATGACTTGTCGCATACATCGCACGCGTACGGTTTTTCGCCAGTATGTGTGCGTCGATGCACCGTTAAATGACCACTTTCAGAGAATGACTTGTCGCATACATCGCACGCGTACGGTTTTTCGCCAGTATGTGTGCGTCGATGCACCGTTAAATGACCACTTTCAGAGAATGACTTGTCGCATACATCGCACGCGTACGGTTTTTCGCCAGTATGTGTGCGTCGATGCACCGTTAAATGACCACTTTCAGAGAATGACTTGTCGCATACATCGCACGCGTACGGTTTTTCGCCAGTATGTGTGCGTCGATGCACCGTTAAATGACCACTTACGGAGAATGACTTGTCGCATACATCGCACGCGTACGGTTTTTCGCCAGTATGTGTGCGTCGATGCACCGTTAAATGACCACTTACGGAGAACGACTTGTCGCATACATCGCACGCGTATGGTTTTTCGCCAGTATGTGTGCGTCGATGCACCGTCAACTGACAACTTTCAGAGAATGACTTGTCGCAGACATCGCACGCGTACGGTTTCTCGCCAGTGTGTGTGCGTCGATGTTTCATCAAATTGTTACTTTGGGTGAACGACTTGTCGCATACATCACATGGGTACGGTTTTTCACCAGTGTGTATGCGTCGATGTTCTGTCAAATTGCTTCTTACAAAGAAAGACTTGTCGCATACATCGCATTGGTACGGTTTTTCACCAGTGTGTATGCGTTGATGGCTTGTCAAATGGCTACTTCGGCTGAACGACTTGTCACATACAACGCATATGTAAGATTTCTTCTCCATTTGTCCGTTGTTGTGTCGTTAGTCGGTTTCTATTAGCAAATAAATTATTTACAATGTAATTGTATTTTGTACAGTTATTTGGTTCCTATGCTTTTCCGTTTATGACCGATTAGCATTTATTGACTTCACAATATTTTTAAGCCAGTACTTGTTATATTACTTTTAAAACTTTAAAAATATTATGTTGTGCTGAATATAACACAATCATTAATTTATTTTAAGTTTTTAATTTTAAAATAATAATATATTACCCAGCAATGAACTCTTTGATCTTAATCTATTAATTGTTTCTTGGGTATCAATATTGTAAGATTAATAACACATCTTATCCTGCACAGCAGTATAACCACTACCGGTCAGTAATCAGTTATAGTCGGTGGCAGATCAGGATTGTGCTGCCGATAAGTAATATTTTTTGTGAAAGAAGATAATAGTTAGGTAAAGTATACAATTATAGATCTATTAGACCTATTTTTACTAATAGATCTTTCTTCCTACTCCTTTTTTAGTCACCAATGTGGTAGTTCTTAATATTGGACATGGTATTTGCGCGAATTTCGTACTTGTAATAAACTAGTATCTACCTTTATATATTTAAAGGTAGGCATCTAAACCTTCCTCTTGAATCACTCTATCGATCAAATAAATAATGGTAAATGATATAATATAACAATATCATAATATTAAATTATATCTTAATAACTATCCACGATCTGACTATGTGTATATGGTATTTATGGGAATTACCCGTTAGCGCCAAAAACATTAATTCGTTTTGAGTACAGTCTATTTGCGCCAAATGTATCTGTGTAAACATTTTACATTAACGACTTGTTATAATTATTATATTATAAAGACACAGCTTACGTTTTAACACTTGTAAGTTGCAACTCATAATAAGGTTATTTTGATAAGCCTATGGATTTAAAAGTTTTGTATATACATATTATTGCGCAGACAGACTGAAAACAAGTTTTATATTAGTTTTATTATGTTGTACAATGTACGATGTAGGTACTTCAGGTATCAGATATCGTTATTCGCAGTCTTTTAATGAATACTTTTATCTTTTACTCAAGAATACATATTCGAATAAATGAGAATTAAGGTATTCTGAATACCTATAAAAAATACAAATAAAAGTATTCAGGATAAGTATTTGAATACTTTTTAAAAAAAATATTTAAAAAAGTATTCGAATACAAAAAAAGTATTCAAATACTTTTATTCGAAGACTTTACAAGACTGGTTATTCGTCAAATCATCGAATAAGAACGATTTTCGTGTGAGATTTTACCGTAACATTCATATCTTTACCCTACATTACATACCTACCAAATATTCTCGGCTGTATTTTGTTTAGTTTAATATTGTTTTAATAAGTTTAATTAAGAAAAATTTAGTTTACGACAAGCAAATGAGGGAAACAAATGGTTGTAGACAAGGGCCAAAAGTATATTTTAATATTATATTGGCTTATACTTCTTCTTAAAATGTTGAATGGTGGCGACCTTCAAATACAAAATGTACAGCAACATTTTTATTCAAAGTCGAAAAATTATTAAGAAGCAATGTATGTTTCAACCTTTATTTTATTTTTATAAAATATGTAAAATATTAATATTATTATACCTATAAAACAAATTAACTGTTTTTGCAATATTCAATTTTTATTTTATAATTTATTTTTGTATTGCTCCGATAATAATAACAAAATTAAAATGTTAATCTTATATATGTGCACATAGTCACAAACAATGTACAACTATTGTAAGACAAAATATAACAGCAGAATGCAAGCGTGTGGTTGTCAAAGACTTCAGCATTCGTCCTAGGAAAAATATTTTAACAGAAATCAGTAACCACATAAATTATTCTGATTTTACTATATCTGATGTGACCGCAGTACGAAAAAGTATTTACCATGCTCGTAAAAAATCTATTCCTTCAAATCTTAAGTCTGTGTCGGATGTTCATAAAGCATTAAATTATATAAGTTTGACTACCTACATCTAAAGATGAAGATTTTTTTATTAATTAATGATGAATTATCTTATATAATTATATTTGTTTGCCACAAAAATTAAAAATTGTTATGTTAGTCGGAAACGATATATATTCACGGAACTTTTTCGTATTGTCCATAGTATATTTTAATCAATTATTTGTAATTCACATGGGTTTATGAACAAATATTATGTACCTTTAGTATTTTGTATTTTAAATGATAAATTGACAGAAACTTATGTACTTGCTTCGTCATATATGTTAAAAATAAAGAAATGCAAAATGTCAGTTTAATGTTGAAACCAAAATATGTCACTGTTGATTTCGAATTAGCTATACATCACGCTGTAAAATCTGTATGGCCATTATCAGAAAATGTAGGCTGCAGTTTTCACTTGACTCAAGCTTGGTACAGAAAAAGTCAAGGACTAGGATTAATTTCAGCTTATAAAGATAGCAAGTGGTTAACATTTATATTTGGTTTAACTTTTCTCGATCCAAATGAAGTTTCCTATTATTTTGTTGATGATTTTATGTCTGAAATTCCCAATGATCCAACATTTAAAGAATATACTGATTATTTAGTAGATAACTACATTGGAGAAAATTCGAATTTCCCTCCAAACATTTACTCTGCATTTCACCATAATAACTGTGAAACTTTCCATACTCACTTCAATGATCAGTTTTATAAATCTCATCCTAATATTTTCACTTTTTTAGAAATTTTAACCAAAATAGTTCAAACCGATGTTTACATTAAAATGAATAGTAGTGTTAAAAATATTCCTAACCTTCCAAAAAATTCACAGGTTAAAACAAGATTGAAAAAAACTTTAAAAGCAATTGATCATTATAAAAACAAAAAATTAACGCGTTATGAATACCTACTTATATGTACAAATAGTTGCATTTAATTATAATAAAGATTAAAATATATTAGGACACTTTTTAGAATTAGAATTCGTAGTACTGACTATGTGTAATGTGTTTGACGTTTGTGTATTATTAATATTATTATGTTTTAAGACTCGTAATATATTAACTATGATTTGAAAAAAAAATGTATACTTAATTGATTATTATTTTTTTTTTAAGTGTATAGTAGGTACATACATTGTTTTAAAAATTCGTAATATTGTCTATTAACTATGTGCAATGTGTATTATTGTTATAAATATTGATTAGGATTTGAAAAAAATTGTACTGTAAGTAGTGTACTATAACTATTATAATGTCAAAATTAAAAATTAAAATTGATTACTTATAAATTATTATTATATGCTGTAAAATTCGTGTCTTTGAAATATATGAATTTATATAATATAATAATATAATTTAGTTGTCAATGTAAAATGTTTATACAGGTAAATTTGGCTCGAATAGGCTGTTGCAAAAAACGTACCTTTTTTATTTTGGTGCAAATAGACTGTACCCAAAACGAATTGATTTATTTTGGCGCAAATGTTAACGGGTGATGCCCTTATTTATGGTACACGTTGGGCACTTCGACGTGTCAAAACGTTAATACCTAATAATAATAATAATAATAATAATATGTAGGAGCTATTGTAAGAGCACTACGCATTTATATATAGGTATATATATATATATATTATATACATATAGTATAACCTATACCGGATTACGGTTCGTCCAAACTAGCCTATAATCTTAATTTGACTCCATTGTACTGTACGTCAACACAACTAAACATCACCGGTGTATGCATAATGACGATTTCCATATTGTGCGCCTGGTAATTAAGGTCTATTTTTTTTCCTGTCATTACTGTGGCTTTTGTTATGAGTGTATTCTGTTTGTATATGACGTTTGTTTAGAAGCGCATCTGCAGTGTTTGTTTTGTTTTCATTTATTTTTTTTTTACCTCCGTTCAATACTTCTGCTGTTTCCCTAAAGGTGATATGAGAATTTATTATAAAACATATGAGAGGTATTGAATGTCCACGGTAGAACAATAATTGTCAGTTTCGATATTTTTCACACGATCCGTATTTGTTATGAAAAATATAGCCGACATACGATATAGTGAGTCAGATATCGAATGATCGATCATTGAATTTATAATATAGATGTCCCACCTAGGTAAAATGTTTTAACACGATAATAATTCTATAATATAATATAACATAGATTGGTACATTATATTATAATTTTCAGGATGCATGTGATGGGTTAGTTAGATTTATACCTTCTATTATAGTATTATTACTTATACATATCATATATATTATATATTATTATCTATATGAAGTGTGAGTATTATAATTTATACAACGAATGTATGATAATGATAATAATATTATTGTATTCATAACATTTTTTATTAAAATAATAAATTATTAATTTTTTTTTAAATTACAAGTATATGAGCAGCTTAGGAATAGTACCTATAGTAATATAGGTACCTAATACCTATATGCTCTTTTAGTATAATAATAGTATATAGTAGTATAGTAATATAATAGGTAACTAATAAATAGGTATATGCTGGTGAGTTTTAAAAATTAAAATTATTATAATTATTGTTTTGTAGTTAGCCATAGATAAATGCCGACTATAGCGAACTCTACGTAGGTAGGTACTTATAAAATTTAGTACCTAAACATAAGTACCTATATATAATAGGTATATGAGAAATGAAATGTTATAGTTATAGACAATAAAATATAAATCACTTGGCGAGTAACGACGTGGTGTCGATAAACTTAGATTATATTATATTTATACCTATTTACGGTGTAAGGACGAATAAGCGTCTACACGTTTTTACATTTTACTTTTGTAAAATGGGAATTTAACCTCACTGAGTACAAACCACAAGACTACTTCATTTTTGCAGATTAATAAATTATATGCAAAAAATAGCATGATACTTATAAAAATAGCAGAAAAAATGCAAATACACTAAAATATGCAAAAATATGCACTAATAACTTTTAAAGCTGCGTTCCTTTTAGCATGAAACGGATTTGTAGCTTACTCTGCTATCTTTGGTTGTGCTACAAACAAATATGCAAATGCTAGAAGTCTCGAGCCCTGATAATTATCTATGGTATTAAAAAAAAAAAATGTAAATATAATAAATTCCAAATTAATCATATCACAATAGCCATTAGGTACTTATAACTTGTTATACATCAACAACAAACCGTGACACTATAATAGATATACAATAGTATACTTTAGAAGTTTTAATTACCCACGAATAATATTATACAATCACAACAAAATAACTAAAATAGTTATTCTAGGTTTTTTATTATGTAATTTCGTCCAAATTTGAACTTAAAATGACTATAAAAATAAACTGTGCTTATGTATTTTTTAGATTTTTTGATCACAGAATAAACTTCTTACGTGGAATCTTGTTTTAAATTTTCAATCCTTAGATATAAAAGTTGAACATTTTATACATTTTTAACTACAAAATAATTATTCAATTTTAAATTTGATACATTTTGTCAAAGTCGATCTTTAAATGTTTATAAAAAAAAATGTGTCTATGTATTTTTGATATTTTTCAACTGCTATTGTAACAATATATCAGGAGCCTTGTATTACATTTTTACACTTTTTGACCCAACAGATAAAACTATATTGATATTCATAGAAAAAAAAAATAAATTGAAATATGAAATTGTCCGCATAAAGCTCAAAACAAATGAAATATTTTGAAAATTTTATCAACTATAAGAATTGATAAAATAAACATTCAGTACAATTTTCATGTATTATCTACAGTTATTCGTTTTTGAATTACAACAAAATAAGAAAATCGCTATATGAGAAATCGAGTGAATATCCAATGTTGTGAAAATTTGAATTTCAAACACTCATAAAAATTTAGTTTGTCTTTCTTCTAGAAATTTATTTTTGATAAAGGTAGACAAACTTATGAGGAATCTTGTATTACATTTTAAAATCTTAGATTTAAAAAGAACATTTTTTATGAATTTCTAACTAAAAATAATTTGCAAATTTTAGTTATTTTTGCGTATTTTGTCAATATTTGAACTTTAAATGCTTTAAAAAAAAAATTACTACTGGGAATTTTTTACTTTTGACCTCGAAGTACCAACTAGATTCACTTTCCTATCAGAAAAGATACTGTTCAAGAAAATCTAAGCATTTTTACTGTCCTAAAACGTGATGACCATGCCACGATAAATAAGACAGGATATATTTACCATTATTTACCAGTATATTTCTACTTTACCGGGCACCCTTTTTTCTGCAATTTTTTTTTTGGAAACTTATGTAGTTAAGTACGCTGAAAACGATGGTGAAAACCGAATTCGGTTTTGCCATTGCATTCACGCCAATTGCACGCTAAATGTTGGCGTTGAAAAAAAATACGAAAAAAAATTTATTTGTCTTTTGGGGGGGGGGGGGGGGGCTGGAGAAATTTCTAAAAAATGGTAACGCCCGTGGTACTTGGTGTTTTGAATGCAGGGTTTCGAAATAGGTCACGCAAATTCACGCCAATTGCACGCTAAATATTGAGACATAAAAAAGTCCTTAAAATTTAAAATTCGGATGAGGAGGGGCTGTAGAAACGTTTCTACGCCCCCCCACTTTGTTTACATTTTTAAACTTGACCTAGTGCCAAGCAAATTCCAAAACCAGTCACGCCAATTCACGCTAATTGCACTCTAAATATTTAACCAAAAAAAATTTTGAAATTCAATATGGGGGGGGGGGGCTGGAGAAACGTACGTTCTACAACGCACATATCGGGGCATCATTAATTATTATTAATAATTATAATAATTATTGTTATACTAGGTAGGTATTATTATTTTGCTAGTGGCAATTCAGTTTATAATTTATCAATAACTCCAACAAATGTGGGTACTGGGTAGGTAATGTCCCGGATACGGAATATAATACGAGTATAATCAATTCTTAGATTTTTTTCCAAGACAAAAAAAATAGTATGAAATAAAATATATTTCTACGAAACCAATATACCTTACTTTTAAATAAATGGATTTTAAATTTTCAAATAATTTCGTTTTGCGATATTTTTTTGTTTAATGATATATTATACATTTTGTTATTCGTTACACTTTTTTTTGAGGTATTCAATACTTTTTGATTATCGCTTTCCGTTATAATTACGTTTACAAATTTCAACAGTTATTTTTCAAATTTAACGTTATAATCATAATTCATAACGTTTGCAAGCCCCGCTTGCCATCACAAGCTTAGAAATATATTTGAAAAAATCATGATTTTTCAGTAAAAACCAAATCATAATATTATCATAATTTTGATAAAATCTTATACAAATATCACTTCTATGTCAAGATCATGTCTAAAATATCGAAAATCTCAATAATAAGTAATAAGATATAACTAGTTTGCAAATCAATCCATCAGTGATATCGCATTAGATATTAAATGTAACTATACACTATAACAGACCAAGGCCTGTTAAAGCAAGGTTCTTTAAAAAAATATGTGAAGAAATGGGAGCAGAGCATACTGCGTTACTGTTTTATTGTAATTCTAGATGGCTATCAAAAGGAAACGTACTAATACGAGTGTTCGAACTTAGACAAGAACTTTACACTTATTTGAGTGAAGAAGGTCATAATGATTTTAACAAGTTTATTGATAGTGATTTTGTAATTAAATTAGCGTATTTATGTGTTATTTTTGAAAAACTTTTTATACTCAGCACATCTTTACAAGGTAAAGAAACTAATATTCTGCAATTATATGATAAAGTGGTTGCTTTTATTAAAAAAATCGAGTTATGGCAAAGGAAACTAACCGAAGAAAACGGTAAAACCACGTGTTTTTCATTTTTAAAAAGTTTTCTTGAAGATAATGATCTTGAATTACCAATGAGCTCACTAAACATAATTTCTGATCATCTGATGACTCTTAAAAATCATTTCGAGAAATATTTTCCAGAAGACATCGTACAATACAATTGGATTAAAGATCCGTTTAGTGAAAACCCATTACCAAATTTCACAACTACTGAAGAAGAACAATTAATCGATATTTCATCTGATTCTTCGTTACGAATGAAATTTTCTTCATTTTCACTTTTAGAATTTTGGAGCAGCATTAAAGATGAATATTCTGAAATATCCAACAAAGCTTTGCGTGTACTACTACCATTTGCGACATCGTATTTATGCGAAGCAGGCTTTTCTGCAGTTGCTGTATTGAAATCAAAATATCGATCAAAACTTAATATTGAAAAAGATATGCGTGTGGCTGTCACAACATTGCTACCTAATTTTGAAGAATTATTAAACAGAAAACAAGCACATTGTTCGCATTAAGTTTAAATATTAATACGCATTGTATTTTGTAATACTTTAAATTGAAGTTTAATAATATTTACTGTTAACTTATATTTTCATAAAAATAAAATTGTTTGTATATTTAAATACTATAATAAATTTGTAATTTAATTTTTTATGGGAGGCGCAATTATTTTTTTTATTTTTAGGGTGGCGTGAACTTAAAAAGTTTGGGAACCGCTGTACTATCATACGTTCAATAAAAATGTATTCAATTATCATAAGCTCACCGTAAAAATATAAATACCTAACTAATATTTTACCTTTAAAGACCGGTAGGTACATTCATAGATACCTTTTGCTAAAAGTTACTATTTTTGTTTAAATTTCATAAAAACTGTATTCATAGAGGCATAGAGCACAACTCATCAGCTAGGTACATAATATAATACCAATACCATCATTACAATGTTCACTGATTTTCATCACTATACCTGTCTCGAAATACACATACCTATAACACGTCGGTTAAGAATGATTTTCAGATTAAGTATAAGAAAACTATATTTTTATGATTTTCCATCAATGTAACATAGAAATCGGATATTTGTCTCCAATTATTACCGTTAAATACATGAGGGTATATTTATACTGATATCATACCCAATCTCTTAGGTATATTATAATAAAGCATATGATAGGTGGGTTGGTACAGATTATATCTTATATGCATCAAATAACACTTATTTTACACAAAATACTAGGAATTTATTTTTAAGTTTTTAGACTAGATACATAAATATTTTATTCGTTGTTCTATTTACTTTATAAACAATGTAAAACGCATGTATATTACCATCACAAGTTAGGATATATCTTGCCATGTCCAGTAGATATTAAACAATTAGTCATAGCTTGATTTTATATAGGTATAATATATTATATTCATACTATTAAATTTCTATATTCGTTGTAACTATCAATATTCTGATATTAAATATAAACATATTTATACTCCAACACATATAGGCACTATATATATCTTGATAAAGCTATCTTAAGACGATACGAAAATAATAAAAATCTCACAAAAATGTGTAATTTTAACAGTCTGAAACGCTGATATAAATATAGCTTTTATTGTATTCGACTTTACTCTAAATAATTGATAGGTACACATATTTGTATAATAATATCATATTTTCATTGAAAATATATACATACTTGATTAAAAATCAACTGATTTTTTCGAATAAAAATCATATTAGATGCATCTATCTATATGAAAAATATTATATTTCTATGGTTGTCATAAATATCACCATTTTGATCGTAGATATCAGCATATTGATCTTAAATATAAACACATTTTTTGCAAATATAAACATATGTATACCTCGATGCACATGGGTACCTAGTACCTACTATACAGATCTTGATAAAAAAATATCTTAATGAGACGGATACGTGAATATTAAAAATCTCACAAAAATGTATAATGTCAACAGTCTACACAACCGATAAAAATATACGTTTTTTTTTTTTGTATTCCACTTTAATCTAAATAATTGATGCACGAATTTGTATAACAAAATCATATTTTCACTGAAAATATATACAAACTTCATATTAAAAATTACCAGATTTTCAAATAAAAATCATATTAGATGTATCTATATTATCTATTTCCATACTATATTCATTTACAAAAGTTGTAATTTCAATAAAAACACATGTACCTAATTATTATCATTATCATTGCCATCATAAACCGTTATACATAATATTATATTCGCTATTTACAGTTTCCTATGTTATTTTAACATATAGCTAACAAAATTCGAAATATTAACAAAAAGAAACATTTCACTAACAAAATCAGTCTAATGTATGCAGTTACATTTTTTTTTCGTCATTCAGGTTATTCAATATGACCATGTATGATGATTTTCTACGTTATTTGTTTAACTCGAGATACCTACATTTAAGATCATACAATACATAATTATCATTCATACGGTTCGAAATTCAGAAATCACAACCACTAGCATACATATGTAACTATATTTTACCCTGCTCACCACTCCACAGTCCACAATAACCAAAAACACTCGCATACGTGCACGACTATATTTCTCCCTCCACCCCTACACTAAGTTAGTTTCGTGTAGGTTAGGTGAGGTTAGTTTCCTGTAAGTTAGACGGAAAAATAAAACAATGAATAGGTATATATATACCTACTTATATTTATATCATGCACATGAGATCTTCCAGCAAATAATTATTACCAAGAAAATTTTTAACACCATCATCTCTGATTTACTTTAAACAATATTTTTAGTCCAATATAACTAATATAAGTTGGAGGTGCTAAGCACCCCCTGGCACACAGTGGAATGAAACACAAATTTAGTGTGCCGAAAGTACTATTTTTTAAATTAAAAATGTATTGGTTCTTTTTATCAATAATTTTTCGTTACAATATTCTGATGCTTAAACCAGAATTTCAAAAGAATTAATTAACATACACCCGATTTACAGCTGTTAGTATAAAATATATACATTATTTGATTGATATTTTCAAATTTTTATACCTTTATTATATTATTTAATTTGCACACTTCAACGATAAAAATAGAATTTTATTTATGTAACAACGACATATTATTTTTTTATTTTAATTTTTTTTTTTTTTGTAATTGCTTTATTATGTTGACATTTTAAGTTTTTTAGTGGTTTTTGAACTTTTGAGGAGTAATACTGAAATTTACGCAATTTTACCAACTATTCAATACATACATATCAACCCATTGTCAGCATAATGTATACGCTTGCTATGCCCTATGCGATTGTTTTGTTTGTACACCTGTTTCAGCATGCTCACTCCTCACCAATATTTTATCCATTACCATAATGAATTTGTTCAAATAAACTGATTTTTCGAATTTCATTAAATACCTATACCTAGGTAGACTTGAACGACACATATTATTTGCATACATTTAAATAAAAATTTAAATACATATAGTTTCCAAAAATAAACTTAATACTAGTTTTACGTCAAATATAAAATAGATATAAAGGAGCACATTGGAAAGTTCCGACCACCTTGCTGAATCTACAAACATAGAACCAAAGAATGATGTCTTCTAACTACCTACTTGAATTCGTATCGTAAAAACAAAAACACATCGATCACAAAATATATAACACGATAATATATTAATATGATAGATACACATTGCATGTATTACTTCATTTAATATCACTTATTATTTAGACTCTTCTAATTGTTATTATTATTATTATTATTAATGTGCCCCAATTGTATCAAATACTTTATGCTTTATGTTACCTCCATCCTGTAGCCATAGATTTCGCAGATCAATTATAATATAAAAAACAATAATCATCATAATGTAATATTCAGTCTAGTTCTTATTATACTTTTTACAAACATAAAATACTTTAGTACCTAGTTTATAGTATAATAAGTGGAATTATGAAAATTAATTACTTTAATTTTCTAATCATCGTAGCCTATACGTTTTTAATCCCATATGACCGTGAGCAATATAATTCTCTTAACCATAAAATATAGACACTATAAGCTTCATAAAATAAATATAAATTGAAAACTTATTGTAAACGATTAATATATATGTAAAAACAAAAAAATATTGCAATAACTAATATTAGGTAAAAAATAATTTCAAATATCAGCCAAAGGCCGTAGCTGCCGAGGTTTATTTCTAATAAAAAAAAATAATAAACAATTAAAATAATTCTCGGTTTAATATGAAGTTAATAATATTCAGAAACTTTATTGGTCCGAATTTATTTGTACACTTATTGTATAAATCTGTACAATCTCACATATTGTATAATCTGCTAAACAATTTATAGTAAAAAAAGAGATCATCTCATTTGAAAGTATAATAAGTGTTCGAAAATATGGTCCCCGAGCATACTCAAAAGTGCCAAAAACCAAAACTCATATAAATTGATTGTTTAAGGTGAAAAGCGGCAGGGGGGTGAGTTAACTCGATAGATCTGCACCCTGTATGATGGTATTGTGCATAAAATATATACGTACAAATGTACAATATAGTATTCAATTTGCCGTCATCGAAGTGCGTGTGCTTTGATACTGTAGCGCAATTAATGTTCGGTTAATCGAATGAATTGATAATCGTTGTACCACCCACCCACCTACCACCTTATATATATATATATATAAATAATAAATTTATTTCCGTTTAATTCCGTCGTCTGACAGAAATGAAAACGCTATTAGCGCGCCAAACCTATAATATTATATCGGGTCAGCGCGTTCTTGTTTTGTATGAACCGTATTCTGATCGTGATTCGTACCTACATTATATTATTATTATGCGTATAATAATAATAATAATAATAATATAATATTGTTTCTAGATTCGATGTTATTAAAATGTCAGAAAGTATTTGTTTCCGTATTTATTTTCCTCGACCCCTCGTCGGAATTATATACGTCGTCGTCAGCGAAACGAGGTAAAAAAAAAACTTACCGATCTCGTGCCATTTCACCCATTTGCAAGGCCACCCGCAGGGGGGAGGCAGGGAGGGCCACGGCCCCCCCGCTAATTTAGATAATACCTAATTTTTATTGCATTTATTTGCATTTTATATAGCAGGCTTGGAGGGCGATAAGGAGGACCGATAACTGATAAGGTGACACAAAATGTTCAATATTACTATAGGTATTCGGTACTTGGTTTATTTTGAATTACTTCATTAAACGATAGATTTGCAGAAGATTTTGAAAAATTTGAACTTTTCTCAATCCATTGAGAATGACATTTTTGTTTTTGCTTTATATTATAGCTCAATTAAAAAATTGAAAACGTGGCTTCGCAGTAGTATGACACAACTCCGCTTGAATGGCTTAGCACTTATGCACATTCATAGTGATATTTTAAAAAGTCCACAATCTGATATTGTTGAAGATACTATTAAGCTTTTCTGCATGGAACCACGGCGTGTTCAATTTTTATTTGACGATAATGATCAATGAGTCATGAATTATCGATTATTAATTATTTTTTTTCATTTTTTATTATACAGGCTTATTTATAACAACAACATAATATTATACATTTTTCCCTTTTTATCTATCTTTTCATCGTATATCAGACCATACCTACAACTACTTATCTTTATTAACTTTAGTTTATATAAATACGTTGTTATTTTATCTTTTTGTATACATTTTGCTCATGCTAACTAACATCATTAATTTTATATGTCATACTATATTTTAATTGTTGAGCCATAATCTATATAATAAGAATCTAACTTGATTTTGGAGACGAAGGAAACCGGTTTTGAGAGTCTATTACCTAAGCGCTTCCTCTCATAATAATAATAATAATAATATGTATAATTAGATTACCTAATTACCAATTAAAAAATATATTCACCAATAACGATATCTGTTTCTTTTTTTTTCTTTTTTTTGTTTACTTTATAATTGACCTATAATAATGTTTCTAATACGCAAGTGCATTCCTTTATTTATTCGATCGATGAGATCGACATCTCCAACTCCAAACCTTCAGTCGATTGTTGTACAGCGTTACTAACAGATCTAATTTTTTTTTTCAAGTGTGATTTAAATATATTATTAATTCAATAATAATAATTATTATAATAATAATAATATTCATTATTATGAGTAATAAAAGGTGCATCGTTTTCCATTGTGAAAATCGTTCAAATTGCATTCAGGCAATTTCATCGTATGCAATTCCAAATGGAGGAGAGAGGTATTTAATAACAGCTAATACTTAATAATTGTAATTAATAATTCTATAATGTGTACCCACCTAATGATTTAAATACTTATAGGTTAATACAATGGCTTAATAGTTGCAACAGGACCGATTTATTGGAACGTGAAAACCATATTCGTACGAATAATAAAAACTTTAGAGTGTGTAATTGTCACTTTGAAACCAATATGTTTTTTAATACACAGCGTAAGAGGTTAAGACCAAATGCTGAACCCACATTATTTGGTATGTGGTATGACGCGGACACGATGATTGCTTCAAGGTTGATCGTGGTCCGGTCGAAGTGTTTGGTTAGGATTGAGGTGATGAAATAAACACAACACAAACACTTTAAGAATGTCACAAATTATGTATTATAATATTGCGACCAAAATATAACAATACATGACGTGCCGCTCGGGCAGATGAGTTTAACGTCGGACGATATGTTATCGGTCCGACGGTCCGATGGTGGATCTCGAATTGACTTTTCCGCCGACCGTTGTACGTTTTACGCGACACAGTCCCCCCGTCCCACCTTGCCGTTACCGGCTCGGTGGGAGAGTCAACCCGGTCGCGCTGCTTGCATCCCGTGGTGGTGGTTGGAGATAAGATAGACTGGTCGCTATAGTGCTTGTACATTGTACTTGCTACTAACGCGGGCCGCGTCAGGTATATATACATTATTAAATAATATATCTGTTTATTATACTTCACCTATGTTTCACTACTATTTATTATTAATTATTATAAATTCATATACTTTAGGTGATATACCTTTCAAGTGGGTAAAATTCCGGTCTGCCTATTTATACAATCCTAAGCATCCATATTATGACGACGATGATGTTTGTATCGGTGTAATGGATGTAATTTGTCAATATTGCAATGCAATGAAATTCAAAGGTAGATTATTAGTGTATACATTTTTAGAATTTTGAAAACTTTTTATATTTTTTTCTTAATTAAAGGAGAATCTGCTGGTATGTGTTGTTCAAATGGAACTTTTCGTATTCCCAATATCGATGAACCACCAGAACCAATGAAAACTCTTTTGGAAAGTTCAACAAATATTTCAAAACACTTTTTAGAAAATATTACTAAATATAACAATGCATTTCATATGACGTCATTTGGAGCAGCAGAAACTATTGTGGAAAATTATATGCCTACATTTAAAATAAGAGGTCAAGTATATCATTTAGCCGGATCGTTGATGCCTTTACCAAATACAAATCATAAATATTTACAAGTTTATTTTATGGATGACGAAGAGGAACAAATTGATGCTCGAATGGGTATTTGCAGTGGATTGAATAAAGGTAATTGTATATTGTATATATTTGTTGTTTAAAACGTTTTAATTTATTTATTTATACATTTAGATATTATAAGAGATTTGCAATTATTGTTACATAATATCAATCCTTTAATTACGAAGTTCAAAACTGCATTGGATCATATGCCCACTGATCAATACCGAATAGTCATAAATGCAAATATGGTTCCTCAAGGTCAACATAGAGGTAGATTTAATGCACCAACTCAAGTAGAAATGGCTGTAGTAATGATTGGAGAAGAATATGGAAATCGTGATATAGTTTTATCTAGAAAAGATGAAAAGTTACAACGAATAAGTGAAACTCATAGGTAAATTCCTTTTAAAATGTATACACTATACATTTTTTCTTAATTTTTATTTATGTGTTTTTTAGGTCTTACGATTCTCTTGAATATCCACTGATATTTCTACACGGTGAAGATGGTTATGCTATTGATATTTTGTCATTTAATGTTAATTTAAATGAATACAATAGTCATAAAACTATCTCTTCAAAACAGTTTTATGCGTATAGGCTGATGGTGAGGCATGATATCTACAATCATTTACATAATTATAGACAACTTATTAATAAATATTGGGTAAGTAAACAATATTTTTTCAACTTTTTTCAACATGTTTTTCAAAAACATGTATAAATATTATAATAATACAAATAAATGTAATTTTTAATTTTAATTTTTTGAAAGGTTGATATGTATGCCAAAATAGAATCAGAACGACTTTTATTTATACGGAATAATCAGTCAAAATTAAGAGCGGAAGATTACATTCATTTACGTGATGCTATAGAAAATGATGGTCATGTGAATGACATTGGACAACTTTTTATTTTACCTTCTTCATTTACAGGAGGTCCAAGGTAGTAAAATATTTTGTATCTTATAACTTAAAATTGCTACGAAAAATGTACTGCAGTGTGTTGTGTGTAATAATAATTTTAATAATCTAAAACTGTACGTCTGTACATACTATTGATTTTTAGATACATGCACGAAAAAACGATGGATGCCATGACTTACGTTTGTAATTTTGGAACTCCAAATTTGTTCATTACATTTACATGTAATCCAAATTGGATGGAAATAAAAAGAGAACTCAAACATGGTCAAACTGCACAAGACAGACACGATATTATCGCTAGAGTTTTTCATCAAAAAATGAAAGTTCTAATGAACTTAATTGTGAAACATCGTATATTTGGTGAAACTCAGTGTTATATGTATACTGTTGAGTGGCAAAAACGAGGTAATAAATGAATACTATTATTTATTTATTTTTCTACGTATAATGATTCATTATTTAAGGTCTTCCTCATGCTCATTTACTGGTTTGGTTAGTTGATAAAATTAGACCAAATGATGTCGATGATATAATAAGTGCTGAGTTACCAAACCCCGAAATAGATCCTGAATTATTTGAAATAGTTAAAAAACACATGGTACATGGGCCATGTGGTCATATGAATCCAAATTCTCCATGTATGGGAGAAAACCAAAAATGTTCAAAAAGGTAATAATAAATTTTGATATTCAATATACATATTTAAATCTATTTCATATTAATAACTATTATAAATTTGTATAAATATTTTGAATTATAATTTTTATTTTTTTAGAGATAAGGTATAAAAGAAGGTAACAATAAATTATTTGTTCAGTTAATAATATATATATTTCAAATAGAAAAATGCAAGTGCAAACAAATAATTAATAATAATAATATCAATAATAACAATAATAAATAAACAAACAAATGGAATATTTCGTTTGAATTTCAAATGGAAAAATTAACAAATCTAATAAATTATACAATCGCCTTAATCATAATAATGAAATTATAATGGGACCTATGACAATTATTACTCAAATAGAAGATACATCGGATGTAGTTCCAACACACGTCACTCTTATGACGTTTGATAGTATTATATCATTAAATAATGATGCGATAGTTGGTATGTATACACATTATTATATATTATATAGGCTATAGTCTTCCGCGTTATAATTAATTTTATTTACTACTTGATTACTTTCTAGACACTATTGGAGTAATAATTCGCATAGAAGACATAGTAGACATTGTAAAGCCAACCAAAACACTGAAACTACGAGATGTTGTAATAGCAGATAATACTGGAATCGAGGTAAGTAGGTTTTGTATTACAATAGACATTTTATCTATTTTAAATACCTATAAATGATTTTATGTTATATTTTATTTTAGATAACACTTACGCTATGGAACGAAGAAGCTTCTTTATTTACTGGACAAATAGAAGACGTTCTATCAGTTGAGAAGAGTAAATTAGTTATTTATAAAAAAGGGAAAAAATTATCTGTAACGCATTCTACTGTTATACAAATTAACCCTAATTGGCCTGAAAAAGAGGTGTTAAAAGAATGGTATAAAAAGGAGGGCCGATATCAAGTCGATAGAATGGATTTAACACAATCATCGTCAATCGATAACACTACATTAAATCAATCAGGTTGGTTTTTAAAATAGGTTACACAAATTGACTTACATAGCAACATTCTATAATGTGTATTGTATTTTTTTTTCCAATAATAGATAACGCATATTTAACATCAGTAGATGACAAGGTTATTTCACAAATAATAGAAGACGAAAAGTCTACGAAGCGTCGTTTAGACGAGATATACATCCTCCAAGAACAACTGCAAAATGAAATTAATGAACTTACATTTAAAAAAATCAGATTAAATCTTGAACGTCAAGCAGTAGAAAATAGAATTATTAGTAGAAGGCAATAAGACATTTGTCCGTATGCATAGTCAATTTATGTGTCAAATAAGACAGCTTAACACGTCTTATGTGACACATACATTGACTATGCATACGGACAATTGATTATTAATTTTATTATTGTTTATATAGTAACTTCTGTCATTTATTGAAATTCAAACGAAATATTCCATTTGTTTGTTTATTTATTATTGTTATTATTGATATTATTATTATTAATTATTTGTTTGCACTTGCATTTTTCTATTTGAAATATATATATTATTAACTGAACAAATAATTTATTGTTACCTTCTTTTATACCTTATCTCTATTCTATATAATAAAAAGAATACAATTTACCACTCCGGTGGTTGAATTCAAAATGTAGGATATCAAATTTTCAGAAATTACTAATAATAATAACTACAATATGAAATTATATTATATTGTTTGTATAGCCAAAAAATAGTCATGTTTTTAAATTAAATTTTAAAAAAATAATTCCTTCCGGAGGAAGATCGGGCAGCTAGTAATAATATAAATAATTTCTTTTTACGATGTGATATAAAAAACAGAATTTATGGTAAGTGTATTATTTTTTCGCTGCACCCTCCCGAGAAAAATTTCTGCGGGCGGCCTTGCCCATTTGTGCAAATCAAGACGATACGAGCTTACCTACCTACCTACCTGCCTGTATACGACCGGATTACGCATTATCGCGCCGTTAATTATACTGGGTGGACACAAAAATATAATATAATGGAGCGAAAAAAAAAATTATAAAAAATAAAACAATCGTACAACCACCGGATGAGCCATAAATCAACGACACCGAGTGAAAATATAATAACAACAATATTATCATAATAAAATTCCGTGATCCCTACCACGACACCCCTGCGGGACAGTGCCGCTGAGAATATTTTCGTGATATTTAATAATAATTATGCACAAATAGTATCGTCATGACTCCGTGACGGCGGCGGCTGTGTACGGTATATACACCGAGTACCTACCTATATTATTCTCGAGTATATTATTATTATTATTATTATCATTTAAACTCGGCGGCCGACTTGGCTCGGAATCGGCCGACTGTCACGTGCAGGCCCACCCACGCCGACCTATATAATAGTACAGGGGACGCGTCCGGAAAACGTATATTGTAATTATATATATTATTATTTTTTTTTTTTTTTTTTTATTAAAGATAAGGCTTCGACTACTAGGTCATTAGCCTACAGTAGTTTTTACACTGATAACATATATTATTATTATTATTATATTATATTATTGCGTTATACTTTATCGGACGTCCCTGCAGGAATGTCCGTTTGTTGCGAGTCTCCAGCGACGCGTCCGTTGATTTATTGCAGACGCGAAACGTATATATTATAATATTATATATATAAAAACCGGGGAAATATATCAAACGTCTCTATTCCCGTCGGTATTTCCGGAAAACGCGTGCCCGCTACTTCTGCGCCTCCGAGTTTGGCCATAAAAGCCCCGGCGGCGGTGGTAGGAGCACCAGGGAGGAGGAGTAGGTGAAAGGTGAAACTTATATTGTTTATGGTGTATATAAGTCATGAATGTCTTGAGTGCGTTTTCGCCTTTACAGGTAGGTTTATATTTGTATATTATTATGCCTATATAATAATAATGATAAGACGCCCTCCTCGCAACCGTACACTTCCGTATTAGGTATAGGGGAGAAGATACATATATGTATACAGAGTGGTCCGGAATGTCCTCACCAAACATTAGATTTGTGTGCTCAGTAAATAACTATACATTAAATAATTTATATGGGGGGACTCTTCTCGTGTAGATACGTATAATCACATTATATAGGACTATACCGATTTTTCAAAATTGTTATGGTGTATAGAAAATGAGAATACAGATATTCAGTGAAATTTTCATGAATTTACAATTAATAATTTTTGAATGACTAAAAAATAAGGAAATCGAGTGAATATTCAATGTTGAAAAAATTTAAACTTCAATCGCTCATAAAAATGTTATTTGACTTTCTGGTAGAAATTTTTTTTTGACAAAAGTAGACAAAATTATGATGAATCTTGTATTACATTTTCAAATCTGAGTTTTAAAAATAAAAACTTTTATGAATTTCTAGCTAAAAATAATTTGTGAATTTTTGTCATTTTTGCGTATTTGGTCAATATTTGAACTTTAAATGCTTAAAAAATAAGAATTCTGCGACGGATTTTTAATATTTTTCATCTTCCTTTGAAAAAATATATTAGGAGCCTTCAATTAAATGTTCAAGAGTTTTACCCAACAAATAGAATTTTATTGATATTTAGAGAGAAAAAAATAAAATCGAAACTGAAAATGTCCGAAAACAGCTCAAAATAAAACTTGAAAATGTTATGGTTCATAGAAAATTCTAATATAAACATTCAGTAAAAATTTGATGTATTAAAGTTTTTTGATGTAAAGTCGTTTTGTCAAAAACCTATTAGGCGTAAAAATTCCTGTTTTTTCTTAATTTTCTTTTGAAAACTATTGGAAATTTTAAATTTTGGCCTCCCGAATGCACTAACTTAATTCACCAGCCCATCGAACAAGATACTGTTGAAGAAAATAATAGCAGTTCTACTACCCCAAACTGTGACGGCAGACACAACAATTTAAAAATTTAAAATTAAAAAAAACACACATGATTGGAAATCAATACATTCATCACTCCGCACGGAATCTAAAATTGTATATAATATGTACCTACCTAATTTTTTTTTTTGAAAAATTTAAAATAAGTACCCAATTTGTAAATCTAATTTTTAAACAAATTTTGATAAAGAAAAACGTATATTTAAATCAAGTAGCTTATTTTTTTAAGTTTGTTTAAATATTATTATTTTGAAGTAAATTAATTTTAAAAGTAATAACTTTTTTCAAAATATTGTTTTTAGAAATTTCCTGACATGCGAATATTTCTTAAATCATTTATGATCCAAGACATTTTCATGATTGTAGTCATATAAGTAGTGTAATTTTTTTCAAGCCATTCTGTTATAGTATGTTTAGGTATTAAATATTAATATATTATACAATACATATTATTCCCAAAATTTTCTTTTAAATTCAAATTATTGAAATATAAAATAATACTAAACTTAGAAACAATCACGTTGGCTAGTACCTACTCATTACTCATAATATTGTATTCACTATAATTTCGTTATTTTCCGGAAGTTCTACCGTGCGGTATACGAAATTCAATCAATTTACAAAATAAATATCCTATATAAACCGAAATTTGGCTTGGTGCTAATTTTTACGAGCTAAAGCCTAATTATTCGTCTAATTTGACAGGAATAAAATAGTCAAATTGGCCATAGTCTTTTAATTCGATCTGAATTTATTTATACCTACTTTATAAATGAGTTGCTATACACGCCACACGGCATAAAATCCAGTGCCGCATTTAGGGGGGGGCACTGGCTACAACTGCCCGGGGCGCCAGTATTTTGGGGGCGCCGAAATTTTGTGGTCGGAAATAAAAAAATTAATAAAAATAAAATGAAAAATGAACTTTTAAAATGTAAATTATTTTAATAACAGACAACAGTAGGTATTATATAATATTAATGTATTATGCTGTTTGAAATTAAAACAACTAATGTATTACGCCGGACTGCAAGCAAAAATAAAAGAAGCCAATCCCTTAGCAAAATTTGTACCATGCTCTGCGCATTCCCTTAACCTGGTTAGAACTAATGCAGTTGATTGTTGTACTCAAGCCGTTTTATTCTTAAATTTACTTCAAAATGTTTACACGTTTTTCACAGCTTCTACTCACCGCTGGAAAGTTCTAAACGCTTCTGTTAAGGGACTTTCAGAAACAAGATGGTCTGCTAGAGATGACGCTTGCCAATCTCTGAACAAAAACTGGTCTTTAATTATTAATGCATTAAATTTATTAAATAATGATGATACTGAGAAAACACTTACTCGAAATGAAGCTAGTGGAATTCTCAACAAGTTAAATAATTTAGAAACTGCATTCCTATCTATATTCTGGGGTCAAATATTACACCGATTCAACTTAACGAGCAAGAAATTACAAGCTGTCAATATCGATTTGGGTGTAGTGTGTGAATTGTATAAATCATTAATAACATATATCATTGATTTACGCTCTGATAAAAACTATCAGTATTTTAAACAATGTGCAATTGAAAAAAGTAAAATTAAGCAGTTTCAATCCTGTACCAAACGATTAAAAATAAGAAAACAATTTTTTGATGAAGGGCCATCTAAAGAAACAACAGTTGAATACTCTGATTTTAAAGTGAAAACTTATTTTGTTATACTGGATCAACTGCGGTCACAACTAGAAAAAAGAAATGAAAAATATGAAAATCTACTTAAAAATTACAACTTCTTTTTCAAATTAACAGAGATGACATCAATTAAAGTCCGAAAGAATGCTGAAATACTACAAAATGAATATAAAGATGATCTCAGTACTTTATTTGCTAATGAATGTGTTCATTTTAGGAGCCACTTATTAAGTATCGGTGACGAGGCTCCTAAGACTATCCAGGATATGTGTGGTGTTTTGAGAAAAAATGATTTAATAGGAATGTACCCTTATATAGATGTATCTCTCAGAATGCTATTATGTACTCCTGCAAGTAATTGCTCGACCGAACGGTCATTCTCATGTTTAAAACGTGTCAAAACATATCTGAGGTCTTGTATCTCAGCAGAGAGACTCAGTGATTTAGCTATTATGAATATAGAATTTGATGTAACAGCTAAAATTGAATTTGATGATATTATCAATGAATTTGCTACACTACAAAGTAGAAGAAAAATTTAGGTACCTAAACAAATATTTTATTATATTTTTATATTGTTCTTATTAATATTTGTACTTATTTTTAAAAAAATAAACCATAAGTTTGCACATAGTTTATATTAATATGATCCATGAAGTAAATACCTAAATATGTAAAAAAAAAAAAAAACATATGATGTAAATTATAAGCAGGACTCAAGTGGAATACACTCAATTGTATCTATGGGGGGCGGGGGGGGGGGGGGGGGGTGTTCATGAAAATATTAAACAATATTTTTAAAAAAAACACATTATTGTAAAACAATATTCTTTTCTTTGCTCAAAATCTAAAAGGTTCATGAGAATTTATCCTCCATATTTCCCATATATGGGGTTAGGCCTCATACGGGGGCGCCAAATTTTTTTTGCACCACAGCACAAAATGTCTAAATGCGGCACTGATAAAATCCCTGACAGGACAATAACGTTTTACGTTTCCAGAAATAAAATATTTTTAACTGTATTGATATCCATATTATTTAATTATAATTTATATCTATATATTATGTTTTTGGTATCTTTTATATGGTAGTGTGCTAGTGTCTATATTGTGTAGTTTGTGATGGGCAATAGCAGCCCAATCGTCCAATATATTATTATAAAATAACAAAAAAAAACAAATACAAATACAAATAACTATTATATAATTTATGTCCACGTTTCGTGAACCCTTGTAGCGATAATATTATCGTCTTGTCCAAAGATGCTTACCCTTATGTATAAAACATAATTTTCTGGCTGCAAACCTTTGAATGACCATTTGTTGTGAGTGTTATATGTCCATCATTGCACAGGATCGCTATAGTCAGCAGTCGATCAGGTACCGCAGGATTGCAGGAGTCTGCAGTGACCCTAGATTAATATTCGATTTGTTTGACAAATCATAAATTAATATGTTCAGCCAGAGGCTAATCACTAATGGTAATTTTGAACTTTTTCGTAAGACAGTTGCACATCGTTTGATTTTTGGGTTGTACATCATTTGCGCATCGACCGTTTAAAAGGTCGTACATCGTTTGTGCATCAATATTATTATGTTCTGTACTAAATAAGGAATTTTTTATTCCGTGAATTAATTAATAAATAAATAAATATTAGTTAACAAAAGAACTGAAAAAAGGTGTGTACTTTTTTAAAGGCCGTTTAAATATTATCTCGTCACGAGATTTTAGGTACATTATAAATATCGAAAGAACGAACAAAATACATAGGTAGCTATATAATAATAGCAAACTAGCAAACCGATATTATAATTATATGTTCTGCATTTCTATTTCGATTCCAATCGCGCAAGGTCGATTGGTACCTACACCGACTTATTATAATGATACACTCGTCGCCGGGTGTGCACACAAAAGTGTTGGTCGTCTTAAGGCGGAAGTTGAGCATTTCGTATACGTGTTAATGGTCACTCGGATACCAATCTACCGTGGTTGGCATCATCTCAAGTCCCGGCCGTTTTCGCATTACACGAGATATACCTATATACAGTGTTGGGGAAGTTACTTATTTTTGGTAATTAAATTACATTACTAATTACTTATCAAAATTGTAACTAAATTATTTTTAAGTTACTTTTTTTTAATTTGGTTAAGTTACATTACTTTTGAGTTTAAAAAGTAACTGAATTACAATAGAAGTTACTTTTTTTCAAAAATATCACTGGAGCTTAATAATCATGTTGTCAATATAAGAATACATAAACTAAATTGATAATGACAATCAAAAATATGAAATTATTAACGGATGATACTTTTCTTGCAACACTATTATTATTATTTTTTTATTGAATTTAAGCCCGGCAACTATGGTCATTAGCGATTAGCTGTTGTACGGGATTATGAAATGTGTTTGGTAAGGTTGGTATGGTAAGGTGCTGTTACGGTTTTTACGGTTGTTACGGTATCTATGCAAACACGTGTTAGTTTTTTACTACTACGAATCCGGGCGGTCACCCATCCAAGAACTAGTAGCAGCGGGCGTAAGTTACTATCAGTCGTACTGCCAAGTCACACATTTATTTATTAATTAATTTTTTTTTTCTTAACTAACCCTCAGCAACGTAGAAAATTGGGTGGTTTTTAACCGTGGGGGAGGATACTGTAGGTTTTTGTAAACACGTGTGTTTAAGCTTGGCAGAATTTCAAATTGGGCACCCGTAGGTGCCATGCCCGGTCGAGGGATGGCGGCCTCTCTCTCCAGACAAATGTCTGCCGGAGAGAAGTTCAGCCCGTGACCGAGATTCGAACCGGCGAATTTATTGATAGTTCCAACAATGCTGTATGAGCCTTCCGCGACGATACAACACAGAGTAAAGATAAGAATTCCATTCTAAAAGTAACACTTTATAGTCGAATAGCCAATAGCTATAGCAAAATTATTACATTTAAGACAATTTTACCTATAAATTAAAATACTTATAAGTTATATTATGATATATTTTAATATTTACCTACACACAATATTATCAATATGTTCTAAAAAATGTAATAATCCAAAAAAAAAGTAGCGAGTAATTTAGTAAAAATTACTACAAAAAAGTAACTTAAATTACATATAAGTTACTTACAATAAAATGTAATTAAATTACCATCAAATTACTTAAAAAGTAATTTCGTTACAGTAACTTGTAACTTAAGTTAAGTTACTCCCCAACACTGCCTATATATTAAACTATAACTCAGTGCGAAATAAAATGAAGTCTCTAAATTTAGTAGGTAACGAACAATGCGAAAGTAGGTACCTACCTATCATATTATAACAAGAATGTATATTTAAAAAAAAAAAATAATATATTATGTACAGTTACGGCGTGTGTAGGTATGTTTTCTGTTAATATTTCATCTAACCTCATTCCGTGTAAAATATCAACTCCCATAAACGACGCTGACCCCACAATACTATAATAAAATAAAATATTATTATTATTATTATCTTCTTAAGTATTTTTTTGCATACGTTTTAGAGAAAACGTCGCCGAGCTTGCTTATCTCGTGTCGTTCATACGCATAACCGTAAAATATAGTGTGTAAAAACCTACCAATGTGAGTTCGTGTGTGTACTTATCTCTGTTTCGTATTTAGTAATATAATAGTAGTAAAAAAAAGGCAGGTAAGTGGATGTCGCTCAGCTGTACAGTAGGTTACAAGTTGGTCATTGTTTAATGGATTGTATTAAACTTGAATTCAATGATATAATATCATTGTATAAGAAAAACGATTCTGAACGGAGACGGTTTGTCAGTCTGTATATTTTATATTGTCATTAATTATTATAACATGCAAGTTGTTTTAATACTATAAACATGATATTTATATAGATAATACCTACCTATTTTTTTTTTATTCGTTGCTACGGGGATAAACAAATTGTTAGAAATTAAAATCCCATTTTAAGCGGTTTTTCGTAATTTTTCAGTACTTTTTCCCGTGGCATTAAATAACTATTGATAAAATCGAAAAATGACCTCTCTATAGTACCATCTTGGTCCAATTTGCTAAAAGATAAGGTACTATATGTTGAAATCAAAGCACTCCTTCTGGTAGAAATTTTGTATACAGGATATAAAAAAAAAAATAAAAAAAATAAAAAAATAAACACCATTGTAAAACCACTAGCTTCCTTGCTCCGCTCAGAATCTAAAATTATAGATACCTATACATATTTGCTAGCCATAGTAGCGGCCCAAAACTTACAATCTGGTACCGGCCCACTGTGCTATAGAATAGTGGCACACCGGGTCAGTCCGCTACTGCCGTTGAACGACGGGTATATCTGTATAGTGTATACCTATATATTATCATAGAAATCCCTATTAGAGGAGGCGCTAAAGACTTGGGTGCTACCAATATAATATACCTATAATAGTAGCTGGTATATTTAGTGCCTATCCTGGGAAACTCTAAAAAAAATTCAGAAAATATGATTTATCGCCCCCCCCCCCCTGCCGAGTCGTCTGTCTCGTACACGCGTGTGGGGTCTATTTGCTTTTCACCTATACGCTACTCGAGTTAATAATAATTGTTATAGGTCCTCTGTCATTAACGAGGGTCGAGAAAAAGCTTTCGTTATATTATTATTATTATAATAATATTTTCTCTAGAGGTCGGAAAAAATAAACTCAATAGTATACATCTAGTCGCCGCCGATGATGACGATAATATATATAATAAACGCCGGCCGTCGTCTGCGACCTTTTTTCGAATTTTTTTTTGACATAAATAATCAGTCGACGTAAGCACTCGTTGCGTCGCTGCCGCCGCGCCGTCGTTATAGTTATTCAAAAATAATATTTTTTTATTTTCCAAATATTCCGGTGGGCGCCGCCGGACAAATAATAATATATTATAATATTATTTCCCCTGCACATGGCCGGCCAGCGTGTCATCTTCTCTTCGTCACGTGTGGGGCAGCACTGGTAGCCGGTCCTTACACCTCATTAAGTATTCACCAAGGCCCGGTTGTTCATCATAATATAATTCTTCGTTGTCGGCCAATACAATAAATATATATACTTTTTACTACTATAACCGGCCTCAAGTGCGTGGTGCATGGTGGTCGATTACCCGAAAACATGCGTTCTCCGTCGAGTATGGTATATTCAAGTCCTATATATTAACGGGAGAAAAATCAATCGTCTCGGTGATTATTACCTATATTTGCTATTGGGCGGACGTCACTGTATACAGCAGCAGCAGCAGCTCGCTCTCATTGACGACGATTACCGACCGACGTTGGCCGCGCGTGCAGCTATTAAGCTAATATTATATTATAATAATATATATTCGAGTATAGAATATTGGAATTTAAAGTTGTTATTAGTGATCACGTTTTGGTACACGGGACCGTTTGGGGGCGAGCGAGGGGGGAGTTAAATGAGGCGTATATTATAAAGAGAGTTTGGTGAGTCGGCGCAGCAGCCGTAATTTTGGGTTCCTATACATATAAGTAGGTACTTACACAGAAACAAGTTTAACGCACAAACACTTATTACAGCCTAATACCAATTTCATAATATTAATGAGGTTTTTTCTCAGAGTTTTGTTAAAACGATCTCCTTATTACACAGGTTTAATATATAATATGAGAGAATTCAAATTTGGAGGTACCTATCTCGGTGCTGGACGTACGTTTTATATAGTCGTCTCTTAATACGCGCGTCGTGTGTTGTTAAAGTATATTTTACCGAGACATAATATTATTCAAACGGTGTATATATATATATATATACAATGTATAATGTTTATATATTATATATTATAGTACACATAATATACTGCAGGGAAATACGTGTATATATACAATATACGGAAGCGGCCTTCCGAGTGCTTTTCAAAAGTTCTCCGGGTTAATAAAAATATATATCACCTATTTATCACTTTTAAAATAACCACCCCCCTTTGCAGCAGTCTCATCCACCTTCCCGGCAGCATCTATAGTCGACGTCGTTAATCTATTCATGACCTTTATCATCGTCGAGTATTTATTCTCCATCGGAACTTTTCCGATATATATATATAATATATATACACCACAAAAACGTTCAAATTCGCATCGTTGACAACGCGTGTAATAATAATATAACGTGCAAATTATCATTTCCGTTTCCTAATAACATATATTATACGGCGACGACGATGACTGTCGCCGTTTAAATTGTTTAAAGCAATATTTTTCTGTCGTGTTTGACGATTAATATTACGACAATGCTCGCCGATGTAACAATAAAAAGGTAGCTTTTGCGACACGATCGTGAATCGAATATCAATCGTTTGCCCGAACACGTTTTTAGCATACAACACATTGTTGCTGTGTGCAGTAATGAAAATATTATAGCGGTGCACGCGACGGTGATAATAATATTTTTCGTGAGAATTCTGGCTTTATTATTTTTATTCGACTGCTCGTTAAGTATATGTCGTTTCTGTACGATATAAGCCAGAAGTCTTAACGTGTACACCGCGTATAATTCAATATACCTCTATATATATATAATATAAAGTGAGTCATTGTTGTGTTTTCATTTTCCTCTTCCTTGAGACATCATCTTATGCCGCGACGAACACCAGATATCCTCGGGAGGGGAAAATATTACGATATTTACACAGTAGCATTATAAACATTGTATATAAATAAATATAATGATGTGCGTAAAGAGAGACGAAAAAAACCACGAGTCCACGACTCGGGTCCGGTCTTAATTCTTTTAAATGCGGAATTGCCTCCTAGCCTCCCCTTGTCCCTCCCCCACGTATACACTCGTCTTCGGTTTGACCGCTGAGAAAACTCTGCGACCAAAGCCTCACCCTACATGCGGTAACCAAAAATGCCGTTCGCATATTCATTCGTTCGGGGGCGAGTGATGTGCTCGCGTTTCCTATATACGTTTCAATTTACTCGTTTTCGAATCGTCCGTCCCACGCTCCCGAGCCGCCTCCCTAGACCGACCAATCTGCATATATAAATCCCGTCACAATATCCATAATGCGTCTGGCGTCTGCACTATATACCTATATATGTACATATTATTACGCGTGCATAATCCGGTGTCGCGTTTAATCCGGATTTATTTATATATATACGAGCGACGATGCGGTGGCGCGGAAAACAAGTTTAAAAATGCAAAATATACAATATTATTAAGCCGTGCCCCCGTAAAATATTAATGCGTGTAACGTGTGCCTAATCCCTTTATGTATATCATGGCGAAAAAAAAATGTCCCACATCGCTATATAGGTACCTAACGAAAATGCGTATTATATTATGTCATATTCTTTCCGCGCGTTCTATTGTACAATATTGAAAACTACCTATATATAATATGCACACAGCTGCGGTTCATATTATAATGTTATACACAGTCGAAAATTATCGAAATTCGTATTAAATTTTGTTTTCTAATTGACGTACCTACCTACGCCCGAAAACTGTACACAGTTTCACAAGAGCTGCGATATATTATGTTTTGTTTTTTTCATATCTATAATAAAAAATAGTCTAGCATAGTTTAATTTTCTCTCAGCTTCTATTAACAGAGACAAAATTAATGACAGGACGTTAAAACACAGTTATTCGATCACCAGAGATAAACCTCCATCGTGCGATACAGTTTATACAGTATACCCGATTAATCTGACGATCAAACACATTTTCATAGAATGTCAAAATTTCGAACTTTACTACAACTAATTACACATCTCTGAGCTAACCAACCAAGCCAACCCTCGAGATATTGTAATGAACCTTTTTTAAAAATTCATTTCGTGCAATTTTATATAAATTGAATGTATAATATCTTTGATGTACTTCAATGAAGTACTACTTCATGTTATACTAATGGCCAAAAAAAAAATAATAATATTTTGTATAAGAGGGGCCGTCCATTAATACGAAGGCAATGTGTGTGTACAAGTGTTTTCAATAGAATTATCGATAATTAATGATCAAAAGAATTCCTTATACCTTCATGAGTGAATTTATGTGTGGGATTTTAAAATATTTCCGGTGTTGCACCATGGGCGATTTCAATTTCTTTGAATAAAAGTGTTTTATAAAACAGAAGTAAGAAAAGCTGTCAATTTTTAACTGGAACTGTGTGGCCTGAACTCAACTAATCATATTATTATTCCATCAAGTTTTGGTTGACAAATTGTTTTGTTTTGTTTTTTTTTTTGAGATTATATTATATTACACTTTTAATACCCAACTAGAAACTAGTGATTACGTTTATAACACTTTAACTGAAAGAAAGAGTTTTGGATAATTTAATTTATTATAATACAGCGTTATTCACCGAGAATGCAAACTCCCTTCCTTTTCTACAATAATGCAGTTATTTCGAAACCAATTTTTAGAATTTTTAAATATTATATACGTTAGTATCACATTTTCTAATTATTGAGATATTTTGTACTACTGAAGGAGTGTCCTGTGGAAATAAAAACATTTTTCAAAAGAGCACACTCGTTTTCAATTGTAAATTATACAGTGGGTAATTTTTTCTGAACATTGTTACGTATCAGAATAAAAATTCGTAGTTTTCGAGTTATTTAACTTAATAAAACGACCATAGTAATGGGATTGTAAGATATAAGAGGCTTTGGTAATTTGACAACTTTAGTCGATTTTATTGACCTATCAATATTAATAGTTTGTAAAGATGGCCAAAGTATAATAATTACTAGATCCAATCTTAAACATATTTTTATATTTTTGCAAGACCATTTTTATGGACTATTATTCTAAGTACAAACATTGTAATTTCTAAGAAAACAACACACTCAAATTTTGAATAAAGTACGTCAACATTTTCAAAAAAAAATTATCCACTAAATAATTTACAGTTAAAATGTGGGGTTCTCATTTGAAACACAGAACACTCTTTAAGTAGTACAAAATAATTCATGAATTTTAAAGTACGGTCTTTGAGTATATTTAAAAATTCCAAAAATCAGAATTTGAATAAATTTATTATTAAAGGATACAATGTACACTGAGTACATATTTGTATATTACCTAACTCTGTTTACCGGTTTTGTGTTTTTTTTTTTTGTTCAAAAACCGACTCAGATGTAGGTGTAATAACAAACAGAAGACTTCTTTTATCGGGGTTTAACTTTCAAACGATTTTCAAGAATGAAAAAAAAATACCGACCTACCTTCTGCAGTTATAAATTATAGCCGTAAAAACAGTTTGTTTTAACTTATTGTAAAGTATTGTGAGTTGGCAACGTTGATGGTAGTATTTAATACGTGCAGAGAGGTGAACTCGGAACTTACACATTTATATTTTATGTATAATATATATATAGTAATAATAATATGCGTACATATTATATTATACTTCTACCAACAAAACTTTTATTTTTTGGTCGTTATTTTCGTTTTGTTTTTCAACAAATTAAGTTTTGTTTATTATATGGTTTGTGTTACATCAGTATAATATATTATATTCTTAACGAATGATTATAATTTATAATTTATTATTTCTGGTATTCTTATTTTAAGACCGGCAAACAATAATTATAATATTTAAAATATCGTAATTTGCACACGCATAATAATATTATAGTAATTGACATCGATGTAATATTATATTAACTTGGTTATATAACCTGAGAAAAATTAATTTACACCGCAATTATAGTTTTGACCTTCTGAACGAGAATAAAATAGCAATGAAAGTACAATGGTTTTTCTAAAACAACATTTTTTTACATAAAAATTATATTGTAAAAGTAAATATTCTGTGCAATCTGTAAATGTCAGAAAGGCTTTGCTCCCGGTTAGACCTCCTAATTAGAATCCACAAAAATGCAAAACATTCTACAGGGTGAATATCTTATCACCAAAAGCTCGTTGTTTCAAGAAGTATAAATGTTTTTGAATAATAAATTTTCCACATTGTTTCTAGTCGTTCACAAACAATATTTTTTACAATTTTTTTATCCTCAATTTTTTTTTAAGTTTTCACCTTTTCGAATGACAACATACAATTTTAATTTAATTTTTGAAAGCGAAATATTATTCTAAGTATTTCGATTCAAAAAATTGAAATTTGAATTTGTCCTCCGTAAACAGCTCAAAACAATTCAAAATATTTTGAAAATGTTATCAAGTATAGGAATTGATAAAATAAACATTGCTTCTTATTCTGATGTAAGAAAACAAATACGATAAGACACCATTCTATTGTGGCAAAAAGTATGGAACACACAAAACAACAAATTAAACCAAATTAAACAAACGGTCAAAAGATGGAGAAGAAACCCTAATATCTGCACCTCAGATGAAAAAAAAACTAAATCGGGCCAGAATTTGTCACACAAGACTGACTCATGAATATTTAATGAATAAAGGTGACCCACCCTTATGCCAATCATGCGGGACCACAATTACAATCAAACACATCTTTGAAGAATGTAGAATGTACGAAAAACAAAGAGAGGATCTCAATATAAGTCATCAAATTGGACCTAGTCTAGGTCCAAATCCAGATAACGAAATAGACACCATTAAATTTTTTAAAGCAATTAAAATACTTAATTTACTTTAGTCAACACTTACAATGTACTAAATACCAAATAACTAATTTATAACTGTCTTACCTTATTTGTTTATTTATTTTATTTTATTGTCTTTTTTTTTCTCTCTATTTTCCATATTATAAATGTATGTAATTATGTTTATAATGCTATGATAATGACCTAGCTGTCGAAGCAGATATTGTCAATTTCAAGAACAATAAAAAAAAAAATAAACTTATGGAATAGTATATTATTTTTTATTTTTGTGTCTGTCACCACCGTTTGGAGCAGTGAAACTGCTTAGATTTTCTTCATCAGTATCTTGTTTGATGGGAAAGGCGAATGTTGTTGGTGCATTACGGAGGTCAAAATTTAAAATTCCCAATAGTTTTCAAAAACACCAAGGAAAACATCATAAAAATTAAGAAAAAACGGGAATTTTTATTCAAAATCAGTTTTCGACAAAATCGGTTTTGGTTTTTTATGTAACTCTAAAACAAATGAGCGTATAAATGAAATTTTCACTTGTTGTTTATATTCACATTTCTTATACATGATAAAATTTAAAATTACAAGGATCAAAAACATTTAAAAATAGAATTTTAAATTTAAAACATTTTCTTGTAATGACTTGCAACCCGGCAACCGTGTACAAAAAAAATATTTTTAAGAATATTAATAATTTTTGAACAATGTGTGTCTTGCGTTAAATGAATCACCCTATATAATATGTACCTTACAAGATAAACTCTGGCTTGTGTTCCAATATCAAACTAGACTCGTTAAACTAAACCAAACATAATAACAACAAAACAACATATTATACTATTATAGTTACCTAATAGTAATATATCATAAAATTAATATTGTCTAATCATTGCTAAAACGGTGGCAAGTGGGTACCGCTCTGCTCTACAGTTGTATACAGTGCCTAGAGGGGTAACTTACGTAAGTCTGTAACGGATGTGTTGAATTTGAATTTAATGCTATCATAAAATCATCGCCTTCCAAAAACAATTCTGAGCGAAAACGGTTTGACTGCCATATTATAATATAATATTATATCGCTTAGTATATATTTTAATGGTATATTGTTATGTTATTAGACATTAGTTATACGACCTAGCAGTGGCGTGTATAGAAATATTTTTTGGATTTTGCTATTGTAGATAGAAACTAGCAAGTGATCTATTACTCTAAGGCTACTGTTTACTATATATTTAACAGTTTCTATAAATATATTCGTATTTGTTATTTTTCAACAGGCCATGAAATATTATAACTTATAATAGTACCTACCTAATAAAAGGTATTGTTGTTCTATTTAAAAAGACTGTAATTTTCGCAGCCCACTATGCCCACCAACCTAGGTTTAATTCTTTTGCGTGTCAAAAAAATTACATTTAAAAATTCTACTATGTGTGAACAATATAATAATATACTTTAAAAATTAGTCAAGTACCTACCCATAACCACGAATAATATTTTTAAATCACATAAAATTAACTTCGCGATCTACAAAAGGTTAAGAACCTCTGGCCTTAGTGATGGTGTCAATATCGTCGTGTAACTAATGAAAAAATTATAAAGTTTGTCTATTTATAAAAGTAAATAGACACCTATTTTATTGTCGTATTGTTTGTGACATTGTTAATTTCTATTACCACAAACGCGTTAATAGCCGGAGTCGTAATTTCATAATCTTGGTAATTGAATACAATCATAGTATCTTCTAGAATATAGATAAAATTATAAATACTTCAATTTCATTTAATTTCATTTGTTGTAGACAATGGAACGATTATTGACAAAATATTAATAGTTAATATGAAAAAAAACTGAATTTCGTCCACTTCAATTATTATTTTATCGGTAAGTATAGCTAGTTATATTTTTCGGTACGTTTTAGTGTTTTACATACTTAAACGGATGGGTATTGTAGAAAACATTTTTTCTATCTTTATTTGAGTGTTTCAAATTCAAAATATCGATAAATGTTTTGGATTTAAATTATACCATAAAAAATAGGTAAGAAAATTCAAATTTTACTCTTTTCCCGTAGAGTTAAAAACTATCGACAAAATCGAAATATTTTATACATACTCTATTTCTAGAGTACCATCTTTATCCAGTTTCATAAAAGATAAGATATACTGAATGTTGACATCGAAGCATTCCTCCTGGTAGAAATTTAGTTAACAGGATAAAAAAAAAACTTAATCGTAGAACCACTAGCTTCCTTGCTCCGATCAGAATCTAAAATTAAGGGTACAAAGGGTTTGAGTGAAATTATTACTCTAGAACACCGCTATTGACGACCGACGGGATGATGACATTCCCTGATCTCCCACCATTTGGCAAATATAATTTAAAAAAAAAAATAAAACAATTTGACACCAGATACACTCGCCCCACGACCGCTTAAAAAAAAAAAATCTTGAAAGTGCCCTGCGGTGGCAGATCGAAAAATCTACGTATGGGAGAGGTCGTCGTAGTTCAAATGAGATTTTAAAATTTAAAGGTACTCACGAGTTGCGATCGCGTAAGAAAATAAGAAATGCGATAGGGACAGTGTACCGAATACACCGCGACACTAGCGCTGCGATCGACGGCTTTTATGTGTTGCCAATATTTGTCCGCCCTAACGACGACTCGGGTCCGGTCTTAAACCCTTTAAACGCGGAATTGCCTCCTAGCCACCCCCCTTGTCCCTCCCCCACGTACACTCTCGTCGTCGTCGTCGTCGTCGTTTTGACCGTCGAGAAAACTCTGCGACCAAAGCCACCGCAGCTCACCCTGCATGCGGTAACCGAAAATGCCATTCGCATATTATTCATTCGTTCGGGGGCGAGTGATGTGCTCGCGTTTCCTATATACGTTTCAATTTACTCGTTTTCGAATCGTCCAACGCTCCCGAGACCTAGACCGACCAATCTGCATATATAAATCCCGTCACAGTATCCATAATGCGTCTGCACTATATACCTATATATGTACATATTATTACGCGTTCATAATCCGGATTTATTTCAGCGCCGTAGCTAGATACTTGTGTGCCCCGGTGCAAATTGGTGTAGGTGCCCCATAAATAGTGTATACCATTTATAGCGTGTACCATGTATTAGAATAAATATATGAAGACAAACAAATTTACACAAGTTGTATATAATTTAATGTAATATCAAAGAATTTTAATAAGTTAACATCTAAAACGTTATGAGGTATATTATAACAATAACTAGATTATATTAGGTATTGACTATTTAAAATTATTAAATCACTAATGATAATGATTATATTATATTACATTCGTATACTATACTAATAATAATAATAATAATAATAGGTAATAAAAAAAAATTATCGAAATTATAGTTTTCATAAGTCAGAAATTAGTATTATTAATACTAATTGTATTACCTATACCTAATTTGAATATTAGTGTTAGATTTTAAAAATTTTTTTTCTTGCTTTTTGATTTGCGAAATTGTTAATTATTTGGTCAATATTTAGTTATTCGGTGCGCTCTCTTTTTATACCTATTTAAAATTGAAATATTATTGAGTCTTTCTTGAGAAATTGTATTTCTTAAATAATTCTTCACAAGTTTCAATTTAGAAAATGATCGTTCGGCTGAAGCGACAGTTACAGCCTACAGGTATAGTTAAAAATATCGAGCATGCAGTAATAATATCTGGAAAACTACTTGAAAGATCATTTTCTATTATGTGATTTACCATACTAAGGATATTAGGCAATTCAATTTGATTAATAATTGACTTAAAAGACAATACTTGTCGAGTAAAATCAGAACTAATGTCTATGTCATATTTTACAGCAAATTCATAAGATGCTTTGATGATATCAGCTTCATTGTTTTCTTTTAATGAAGAAGGATTTAAAAAACTGAACGTACTTGCAACTTCATATAATCCTATGTTGTAATCCTATATCTACGAATTTGAAACAAAACGGTGTCAATAATTGGAAAAAAACTTTGACTTTAAAATTATCTTTTGTTGTATTTAAATGTCTATCTCCATATACTTCATCGAAATAATGTTTAGCAAATGCCTGTCGCTTAGTTTTAAAATCTGTAGGCATATTCCATTTTGAACATATTAGTTCTGCTGTATTTAAAATATCTTTAAAATTATCTCTAAGGTTCGAAATTGACTGATAAGCTTGATCTAGAAAATAAATTTTATTTATAATATATATACGAGCGACGATGCGGTGGCGCGGAAAACAAGTTTAAAAATGCAAAATATATAATATTATTAAGCCGTGCCCCCGTAAAATATTAATGCATGTGACGTGTGTCTAATTTCTTTATGAATATCATGGCGAAAAAAAAATGTCCCACATCGCTATATAGGTACCTAATGAAAATGCGTATTATATTATGTCGTATTCGTCCCGAGCGTACTATTGTACAATATTGAAAACTATATATAATATGCACACAGCTGTGGTTCATATAATAATGTTATACACAGTCAACAATTATCGAAATTCGTATTAAATTTTGTTTTCTAATTGACGTACCTATACCTAAGCCTGTGGCATAGGCGCACATAGGGGGGTGCTTGGGGGTGCTTAGCAAAGTGAATCTAGTTAGTACTTTGGGGGGTCAAAAGCAAAAATTTCACAGTAGTTTTCAAAAGCGCCGTGAAAAACAAAAGAAAAATTAAGGAAAAACGGGAATTTTTAAGCAAAATCTATTTTCGAGAAAATTGATTTTGGGTTTTGGTGTAACTTTAAAACAAATGACCGTAGATATATGAAATTTTCACTGGTTATTTATACCTCCATTTTCTATACATGATAAAATTTTCTAAATATTTTGAGTTATTTTGAGCTTTTTACGGACATTTTTAGTTTCCATTTTTTTTAGTTTTTTTTTTCTATAAGTATCAATAAAATTTTATTTGTTGGGTATAAAAGCTTAAACATTTAATAGAAGGCTCCTAATATATTGTTTCAAAGACAGATGAAAAATATTAAAAAGCCTTAGTCACAGTTTTTTGTTATAACTTATAAGCATTTAAATTCAAAATATTGACAAAATACGTGAAAATGACGAAAATTTGCAAATTATTTCGAGTTAGAAATTCATAAAAATTTTTCTTTTTAAATCTAAGATATGAAAATGGAATTCAAGATTCCTCATAAGTTTGTATAAATTTATCAAAAAAAAAATGTCTACAAGAATATCAAATTACATTTTTATGAACGTTTGAAATTCATATTTTTACAACATTTGATATTAACTCGATTTCTCATGTAACGATTTTCTAATTTTGTTGTAATTAAAAAACGAATGATTGTAGATACTTGAAAATTTTACTAATTTTTTATATTAGCATTTCCTATACACCATATAGTTTTGAAAATATTTTGATTCTTTTTGAGCTATTTACGGACATTTTTAGTTTTTATTTTTTTTAATTTTTTTTCTATTTATATCAATAAAATGTTATTTGCATGGTAAAAAAGCTTGAAAATTTAATGCAAAGCTCCTGATATATTGTTACAATAACACTTGAAAAATATTAAAAATACATAGGCACAATTTTTTTTTATAATTATTTAAAATTCAAATTTTGACAAAATTTATCACATTTAAAATGTAATAATAATTTTATAGTTAAAAATTTATAAAATGTTAAATGTTCAACTTTTATAGCTAATGCTTGAAAATTTAAAACAAGATTCTACGTAAATAGGTTATATATAAATTGCTTTATTCACCTTAGTATCATCAAATAAACTTTGTAATATCATAGGCTGACTAACCGTCTTCGCTCAGAATCGTTTTTCTTATACAATGTTGTTAGTATATCATTGAATTCAAATTTAATACCATCGATTATACAGTGACCCACTTGTACCCTACTGTACAGCAGAGCACCTTTTTTTGTTTATCAAACTTAAATAACTTTTATTTTGGTTTTGATATCGGAAATATAAAAAAAAAGTTACAGATTAAATTTTCTCATTTTTATAGTGTGAACATTTAGTTTCTTAGCTTAGAGTAGACTAGTAGAGCCTGAATGTTTTTTATACCCGTGCATAACAGTTTTGCCTATGTTGTACCTACGTCTGTAATACGGAGACAAGTTGTCTCAGACAACACATGTGGGTGTACCTAGCGTCTTCTTTACAATCATACAGACTAGTTGATACATTGCACTTTAGAAATTATTGTATACATTATACAAATTAAATCAAATGCAATGCAGAAATATTAGGATTGGGGGGGTGTGGGGGGCAAAGCCCCCCACGGATCTGTGAACCATAAATTATCCCAGCACCCCCTAAATTCACACCCAATGTGCGCCTATGAGCTGTGGTTCATATTATAATGTTATACACAGTCAAAAATTATCGAAATTCGTATTAAATTTTGTTTTCTAATTGACGTACCTATACCTAAGCCCGAAAACTGTACACAGTTGCACAAGAGCTGAGATATATTATGTTTTGCGAGCTGTCGGAAAATATATTGCAGGCCAAAAAAAAAAAAAATATTTGACCAAAATAGCACACGGTCTATAACGCTGACACGATCATAAATCAATTAACCTCCTCAAATATGTGTGACGATGTTTGAGATAACATTTTATGTCAAAAAACTGACACTTTAACATACCTCTAACAAAAACAAAATGTATTCGACGAATTCCGAGTGGAGCCAAAGGACACGAAAGTGGCTCAGGGGCAGACGGCGCTCATGGAGTTCAGCCCGCCGAAAGGTCCTTTGGGGTACCCGCCGTTTTTCCCGAATCGAAATTCCCGAATGAACTTTTTCCCGAATGGTATTTTGCCTGAAAATCCAAAAACGCGAAACCTTTTTTCCCGAACGCGTTTTTCCCGACGGTTATTGTTCCCGAAATAAAAAATTTCAAAATTTAATTAATAGCATATTGTCGCAGCCCGCGGCTGACGTATGTGGAAATACAGATAATATTTATAAAAAAGTACAGGTGTCTTGCCTTTATCGCACTTCACCGCCGTTATATGAACATTCAACTGATTTGTATTTTACACTGATATCATAATTACATTGTAATCGTAGACTCGCTTACTCGCGTTATTTGCGTGCTATCGGCAGTCGATTGCGCATAATATTGTTTTGTAAGTAATAATTATTAATATTGTTTATTTTATTTTTTATATGTATTTATTTTTACTATATAACATAGGCGGATTGGCCGCTTTATACTTACTTATTATAAAATATGATCGATTTTTAAATATTTAATTATCACACTATCACGATATGTTTTAAATTATTATTACTTTTATTTTTTATATTATGTATTTATTTTTATTATACAACATAGGCGATTGGCCTCTTTATACTTACTTATTATAAATTATAATATTATTATTCGATTCGGGTAAAAAGTGTTCGGGAAAAAAGATTTAGGGTATACTGACTTTCGGAAAAAATACCATACGGGAAAAAGTTCATTCGGGAATTTCGATTCGGGAAAAAGGCGTTCAGGAAAAAAGATTTCGGGTTTTCGGATTTTCGGGCAAAATACCATTCGGGAAAAAGTTTATTCGGGAATTTTGATTCGGGAAAAATACCGGTAACCGTCATTTGGACCCGATGGTCGTTTGGAAGAAAGACAGAGAAGACGTGCACATAGATTAGACAACAAGGTACACCCCATAATATCATTATAATAATATGTTATAAATACAGTTATTTTTCAATAAGAATTATATGACTATACTCACCTAACGAGTTTAATATTCAGCGTGTATTATGTCGTATTATATTGTTGTACTTACGTCTTGACAAACATAGCCACATAGCGATGAATGAGCAATACCATATAATATAACATTATAACCTAATCGGTCTCCGAGTTTATAATGATTATGATAATAAAAATAATAATAATAATAATAGTTTCTTCGCGATAGAAGAAACTCCCAACAGACAAAACCGCGGCTTAAATGGGTACTCCGAGTATATAATCATTATTTATTGTCCTATCCGGTAAAATAATAAATATATCATTGCTACAGCTGCAGATGTATACAGTCATTGTGGCTGTCATCGATCTCGGCTGATAAACTATATAATATCGCATTCCTATGAGCAATTTATAATATTTTTTCATTCATAATAATAATATTATAATCACTATTGGGTAAAAGGACTTCATATTATATTATGATCAACCGGTGACTAAAATAGATGTAGGTATGCTATATGTTTGTATATTGATTTAAAATTAATTACCTACATATTATTATATTCAAAATTGAATCTGTCAGTACAGTATAGTAATAATATTATGTAAATAAAGCAGCTATAAAACCAAATTAATCATATGGACACGGCGGGCGTATGATTATAATTTCACTAACTAGTTTATTTCATACTAAAATTGTTTTTATTTTAACATCGATAGTATAGCCTCATACCCGATCCTTTAGTATGTTGTTACTTGTTAAATTCAATCGTTATTAACTGTAATCGTATCGGTCTATCGAAAATATAATTAGAGCATTCCGCCATCACTGTTTATAATTTACTTATTTTCGATCGAAACAATATTATATTATGCTCTTATGGCCCTTTATAACCGTTATCTATACCGTTCGTTGTGTTAATTGTTAATATATGCAATATCATAGGTAGGTATAATGATATAACAGATGTAACATAATAATATTTCTATTTTCAAATGTATTACCTATATTGCCAGCAGTATTTTGATCGCCACTGACATTATATGACTTGTTTGTTTAGGATGCGAATCGTAGACGGTGGCAATCTGATGATTACAGACGTCAAACAAGACGATGGCGATGAATGCCTGTGAGTGGCACAAAACATCGTAGACAAAAAGGAAAGTACACCGGCAAAACTCGCCGTAAACGGTACGTATGCGTAATAAGCTGTAGAACATCATTTTTTAAATGTTAACAGCTGATTACTTAACATAATCTTGTTTTATTATATAAATACTATTATATAAATACTATGTGTTAGATATTTAAAAAATCATTAGAAAAATACTTCATTCTGCTTCAGAACAATATATTTAATAATAAAAAAAAATAGTGGTTTCCGTCAAAAAAATATATAAAACCGGGACATTAGTGAGACAAAATGTTTTTATCTTACTAAAAAACGGTAGCTAATGTAATTAATGTAGTAGCAGTTTTCATTAAGGAAAAAAATCTCTATAAACACAATCGAGGGTCGTCAGTCAGGAATCCAAAACTATGATAGCTGTGGTTTTCGAAATTATCGTGGTACCTTCGTTACCGCCACGCAGTAATGATTTTGGAAGAGATTTTTCAAAATTCCAATTTTAATGAGGTGCTCACTGCTCAGTGCTCACACAGAACTTTTTAGATTCACGAGGAAAATCGAACATTTTTTATTTTTTACAAAGGGTTTCCATTGGTGACTGATTATAGTACTATAATTATAGTGATAGTAGAAACTAGAAATTAGTAGAATATAGCACAAAACTCGATATATTTCTTCTTCAAGGAAAATCTATGAATCATAAATATATTTTTGTTAAAAGTATTTTTTTTTTTTTTTTTATAAATAAATATAACTGCCACTGGTTACATAAAATGAAATTACTATCATGATAATTGGATATAATTTTAGCCTGTATTTGATATTTGTTCACTATACCTATTTTTTGGATAAAGCGGGTTTCACGTTATTACCTTGGACTCCCGTCCTATTTCTTGCCATGCCTTTATACCCAAACAACGTAAACCGTCCGTAAATATTTTCCCAACCCCTTGAGTCCAATAGAAGGACAAGAGCCCATGCAATTTTGTGCCGACCTTTGACGTGGTCGTCGTCGTTATACTATAGACCACTCCAACGGAACATTATAACTTACAAGACGTAACCATGTCATCAGAAATGAAAATACAACCGATGGAATTAGGTTCGACGAGACAGCCTGTTATACGTATATACCTATATATATTATTGTACATTTCGATATACATATATATATTATTGTATAGGTATATATATATATATATATATATATATATATATTATATAACAATATTATACACAGATCGTCGATCTACCTGTCGAGTCGTCGGCGGTATACTTTTCGTATACTTCGTACGAAGACCTATATATTCCGTTCTATATACTTATATTATGTACCCGATAACAAAAAATAAAAAATAAAATCAATAGACGCGCATCATCGCCGACCCGTATACATATATCTACGTACGTGTATTATACATTTAGGACAGAGCACATTATTATATACCAAAGGTTTTTCATGTATGTATATACAGTAGGTATATAGGCAAGCCCGGATTAAGGGGGGTCCAGGGGGGGCCATGGCCCCCGGGCCTCCATTTATTTAGGGGCCTCAGATTTGTCCATTATAGGCTATATAACACCGCATAAATCACTTTAAAAAAATCGATGATTATTTAGCGAGGAAAAAAGCTTGTAAACTGTAATTTATAAATAAAATGATACTTAATTCTTGATTTATTGCTATGTACCTATAATACCTATATATTATATTTATTATAACAGGTACCTAGATATTAATATACATTATTTTTTTTTTCGTACAGGGGCCTCATTTAAACTTTGGCCCCTGGGCCTCAAAATGTCTTAATCCGGGCTTGTATATAGGTATATAAATTATTATATACATATAAGTACCTACGTGCGCTGCAGTTCCGCAATTACTCTCGCAATTTCCATCGTACACTTAGAACACATTATATCAGTAGTTCTCAACCTTTTTTGATTCATGTCACCTTCAACAACTAGAATCAAACACTGCGTCACCCTAACATCAAAATAATAATCAATCTTAGCTGTATATTTAAAAATTCTTCTTTTATTAAAAAAAAAAATACAGTACACAAAAAAGGCATGTTCAAAACGTTGACACTTTATGTCATGTACTTGACATTGGTGGTATAGGTGTATAATATATTTATTATAAGAAATAATATGATTGTTTTCGAAAAAATTAATTTTTTAAATTTTTTTTCTTTTCTTGTTAAAATTCTGCGTCACCCCTAAGCTAGTTCCATGTCACCCCAGTTGAGAACTACTGCATTATATCATATAATATAGAACATCGTGTATTGTATGCAATATAATATACTCACGAATAAGTATATAGAAAAATAATACATAGGTACTCGATTCGTCGTCGTTCACCCATATCACCGTGGCATTTTCTTTTTGTTTTTATCTCTATTTCTCTCGATTGAAATTTATATACTGCAGGGCCCTCGTCGTGTTGAGCAGTCACTTCGCATCGGCGTGAATTTGAGGGGGGGAGGGGCAAAGCGCAAAGAATATAACCACAACAATCGAAACCGTGATTTATTTTTTTAATTTTAAACGTCAATGGTGGCGGCAGTCGTCGTTTAGTAATTACGTAAATAGCCGACCTGCGTCCTGCACAAAGCCTCGGCACGCCGAACGTGATTTTCCTATCGAAATATATTATATTTATTTAATCGAAAACCATACCAACTATATACTTACCACCCATATTACGGAAGTAGGTACCGGAAAAAAACGTATCCACGACCACCACAGTGGTGCAGTTAAATTGCCTGTCACAAACGCCGTGTGAACGTGATTTTTTTATAATTACTGCAATTATTGCAGCATTGTTGTGCGTAAAAGAAAAATTAAATAAACACACGCATAATTATATAATGAAATGCTGAAAATAAAAATGGGCCCACGATCGCGTCGAAAGCATTTTAGCCGAGTATAATAGGCACCTAATAAGTGGGTATATTGTTGTATGGAATTAACTATTATAGGACCATAATGTTTACAATAGAGTTTGCGTATTTGTTATACGACGAGTGTGTGTGTGTGTGTGTGTGTACTAAACTCATTACTCGAATAATACCAATACTTGTGGCTAATAGCGGTTGTTGCCATCCGCAATATTTTGGACGAGGCACGTTTGGGCCAGGGACGTTTAGGTCACTAATAAAAATACAATCCAGGATTTTGTGAACCCGTTTGGGACAATTTTTTTAGTAGATTTTAAATAAAGTACTTCTAATTTCTAAATAATTACTAGAAAGCCCGCTTAGGCCGTACTCGCGCGCTTTTAGTTTACATTGGTTAAGCTTAAGTATCGGAGAGCAAAACGCTCCATCGTCGGAGTAATACGATGTTCAGTTTAACTGTGTACCTAAACTAATTTGTTATTTGTAGATTATGTACAGAACAAAATTATTTATAATTGATAACTGACCAAAAACAAACAGTTATATTATACATCATACGTATAATACAATAATAGATATCTCTTAAAAAACGGCCTTATCGGCCGTAATGCTAATTGGCAATATTGCGGTTATACATTATTATTAAAAATTCAAAACACTATGTTCTACGTATGCACAGTGGTGACATCGAGGCCCTGTTCCTATAGCTCATCAGTATAAGTATTTTCAATTTAGGTTTGTGCACTCTTAATATTCGTGTAGTTAAAATGGATACCTGAATCATTTCACTCTCATTATAATTCACAATTTTATACACCCCATCCAAACATTTTCCGAGTAATTTATCCTTCTTTGGTCATTTAATGACCTACCAGGAAACGGTCTTAACAAATTGTTATGTAGGGCGAAAGCTAAATATATACTATTTGCCAAATAACATCACACGTTTCCAAAACTATTCTGGAAATTGTTGACACACCCATCAAGAATTCAAAATGTAGCGCGGTAAAATTAGTTCCAGTAGCTAGGTATCTAAAAAGAGAAGCATTCAAATTTAGCTAATTTTAGATTAGTTTTTGAATTGCAATAATATCATCAACATTAAAGTATATTTTATTTTGTTTGTGCAAAATGCCAAAATAACTATATTGTATACAATAATAATTTTTTTTATGTTCTTTCGTCTAGGTACAATGCACATAATATATTAATATGTGAGAATAATTTTTAATCCTAGATTGGTACCTATTTAATTTAGTTGTTGTTAATTATTTTAAATAAATATAACATGTATTACCTATGGGCTATGCACCTATATGGCTATATAAATACCTATATGATAAAACACTGAATTTAAATCAAAATTAATTTGAAGACCTTTTTTCCGTAAAACTCTCTTACCATTGACGTTTTTTCCTAATATCAGCTGACTGACCGTCTTCGCTCATAATCGTTATTCTTATACAATGATATTATATCATTGGATTCAAATTTAACACAATCCATTACAGTGACTCACTTGTAACCTACTGTACAACAGAGCGACACCCACTTGCCCACCTTTTTTTTTGTTTTGTTTTTTTCTGGCGCTTTTATATTTTGAACTCCCGAATGCACAAACAAGATTCACTTTCCCACCGAGAAAAAAGGACATCATTATAAAATCAATATCGAATATTATGTTAAAAATTGGATTCACTTTCCCATCGAATAAGATATTGAAGTGGAAAATCGAAGCGTTATTTCGACTACTTATCGTGTACATAGAAACAAAAAATAAAGTGACTAATTTCAAGTCACTAGTATGTGTAAACTTTTATTAGGCCTATTTTACAGAACCCTACTTACGAGTTACGAATCAGTATACAATTATTTATTATTATAAATATATTATTTTACCTTATCGTTACCGTTAACCTTTCTTCAGGAGTTATAGAAATACGCATATTTGTATTCTGTTTTTGTATATATTTTCCAACCAGCAAAATCTAGATTGTAAAATACATTGAAGTAAATTAAAAAAAAACTGAATCCATTGAGTTTAGTAATTTAGTTACTATTTATAAAATATTGTATAGACTGACTTAATATTATTAATTTTATAAACTTACTAGTGTATCAAATGACGTTATTGGCATACGAAAGTACTTAGAAAATTCTTCACGATATTGCCGAAGTGTCAAAAATGTGACTTGAAATTGTCCTTCTTCAATTCTTTTCATATTTGATGGGTGTACCCAATGCACTCTTTTTCTGTTAATTTTTTTCTTTTGTAATTGACTTCTTTTATGTAATGCATAATTATACTAACGCGTTCAATAGTGTTAAATGTTTCCATTTTTTGTAAAAAAATGTAATAACCAAACTGATAAAATAATATATTTTATAAAAATACGTACAGAACGACTGCAAATGAACACTACACGCAACTACGATGTCTGAACGACTAATTGGTAAAATAAGAGCTCAGTTGTTTGATTCGAAAATTGGCGGGAAATAATGTTCGCAGGCCATTCGCATCTAGCCATTAATCGAAATTGAGAGATTAAAAACCGCTGCGATTTAAAATCGCGTTCGCCGCCTGAATATTCGCTTCGTGTGAAACCACCTTTATTAGACGCATATAATTATTCATTGAGTAACCGTATGCAAACTATACAAGAGATAAATTAATACCATCGAAAGCGTATTATATTACATACGCGAGTATCAATGAAATTAACGGTGTAATTAAAAAGGGAGTAAATACATAAACACCTTTTTTTTTTTAGTGCACATATTATTTATACCAAACATTATCAATTTTACCTATTTTTTATGTTAAAAATAAAATCAAAGTTTGCTTTAGCCACCGTAACATGCCACCGTTATTTTATTAGTTACTCAGCTTTTACTATATAAATATTCTTTTCTTCGAAATCCTAAAGGAGAAGAAATAACTTTTTGTCGTAGGTACCTTTGAACTGAAATCTGAATTCTTTTTAAATTTGTTTTTCTTAATAAAGATTAAGTGTAAAAGCAGAAATACCGTCAAGCCTGATTATATTAGTGTATTATTTATCATATCATTTGAAAAAGTCCCTCGTTTCAGAATTCTTTTGAAATGCAAAATAAGCAAACTAAAATCGTCAGTTGTATTTAATAATTATACATTTAACTGTCACTAAAAGCAAAACCAAATACTGTATATTTCTTTCTGAAAACTTGTTTTTTGTGTTGTTCAAATTGAATCTTTAAAATAATTATGACTCGTTTGATACTTTTGTGGAAGTAAAAATTAATAAAAATTACTTCTGCGTGTAAACTTCTATCGCAATTTTCATTTTCTACACTCCTATACCTATGATAATATGTAAGATCTGACTCGAACCATACAGATGGTATTTCAAATTTCGCACCATGAAACTGCTGAAAATCGTGTGAATATTTACGCACTCCTCACCGTTTTCTCGTAGCCCGACATTTGAAGTATTGTAAGCTGTATACCTACATTATAATATTATAATATATGTGTGTGTGTACGTGTTCAGGTCGATAATCTAAAACCGGACATGTCGTACGTGTTCATGGTGAGGGCCGAAAACTCATACGGATTGAGCGTGCCTAGCGCGTTGTCCGCTGTGGTGGAAACCAGCGGGACCAATACGATCATCACGCAGCAGTCTCTGGAGGAAGCCCGTGAACGGTTCGGTACTAAAGTCATAGACTTCAAGGAACTGTTTCCGGTATCGTCTACGTCAGTCCGAGTCATATGGGATGTATGTATACCGATTCATATTGAAATGTTGTCGACAGACCATTAACATATTCTATTACATTTATACGTTAGGTGTTGAGCAGTGCCGAATGGGTAGAAGGTATTTACGTACGGTTCAGAGACTTGTCGGGCGGCTCGCAGATCTATAACATGATGACGGTGATGATGAACAACGGTGAACCCAAGTCTTACACATTGGCCAACCTCCGTAAGTACAACAAGTACGATTTCTTCTTGGTGCCGTTCATATGCCGAGTGTAAATGAACAAACTTGACGGTTTTCTAAGAGAACATGTATATAATTGGCCATGTGAAAAGACCGGATTATCGAGATTGTCTTTGTCTCAATGCATTAGCTCGACGGCGTTCGTTTCGTAGCTCTTTACTTTCATCAGCACGTGTGATTGTAGTCTGGTTTCCCATTTTTAGACTAGAAATATAAATATTTTATACATTATTCTATTTACTTTAAAAATAATGTAAAACGCATGTATATTACCATCACAAGTTACTAGTTAGGATATATCTTACCACGTAAAGTAGATATTAAATAATACATTATTCATAGCTTGATTGTATGTAGTTATAATATATTAATATAATATATATTGAATATTCATACTATTATATTTCTATATTCGTTGTAAATATCAACATACTGATCGTAAATGTAAACATATTTACACTCCAACAAATTTATACACTATACAGATCTTAATAAAACTATCTTAATACGACGATACGTAAATATTAAAAATCTCACAAAAATGTACAATTTCAACAGTCTGGAATGCTGATATAAATATAGCTTTAACTGTATTCGACTTTACTCTAATTAATTGAAATGGTGCCTATGTATAATATATTGTATTGAAATTAAACGATATGTTTTTTTTTTTTGCTTTCAGACGCTATCGATTTCAACGGTTATTAGGTATTTACAACAACAGATATTTGTTTTTTCTCTCTTATTTGATCTATATTATTAATATGGTGTTAAAAAATATATAAATAATAATTATTATTAAAAAATTTCTTTATATTTTGTTTATGTATTTCTGTTTATTTTGTTCAGTGGATTTGCCATTACCTTTTCACCGCTCGGTCTCTTATTTCCCGGTGGAGCCCCTTTTGATCGTCTTTCTGGCTCTGGTAGGTGAGTAAAATAAATTACTTTAATATTGATAGCCATAATCCATCATTGCGATTTTTCATAAATATTATAATTATTATTATTAAAACATTTAAAACCTTGTCAAACGGCGTACTCGTCATCGGAGTTCACTGATGCCTTGACGTCCGTTTTCCGAAAACATAATTTTATGCATTAACAATTAACTATTAAGGACTTTGTCAACACCAGGGGTTCTCAATTATAATTGGAAGTATTAACCACTGTAGCTCATTATATTTCTCAATTTCCTATAATAATATATTAATTAAATTAACATGCATTTACAGATCACCCAGTTTGAATAAAATGGATTTTATTGATAATCTAGAAGACTTTTTAAACAATTACTCCAAATTCCAATCACATATTATTTGTGGAGACATAAATTTAAATATTAAGATCGAAGACATCATTTGTATTAAATACCTTAATGTACTTAGTAGATATGGATTTAAATCATGTATTAATGACACTACACGTAGCTTTGGCAATAGTAACACATGTATTGATCATATTATATTGGGTGATTCTTTTATCAAACAACACTCATTATTTCAAAAAGTGTAAATATTTTTGAAGATATTTTTTTACATAGTTTCAAGTCGCTTATAAAACAACGTTTTTATTAAAAAATTATTTTTTTAATTATTTTTTATCCTTATAATTTTTTAAGTTTTTTACTTTTTTGAATGACAACATAGGGTTTTAATTTTATATTCTAAAGTAGAATATTTTTCTTAGTATTTTGATACATGAAAATTGAATTTGGGGCGAGTAGTTTATGAGTTATAAGTATTTAAAGTTTAGACGAGCGGAGTGGAGTGGTTCGGGGTTACCCCCCCAAATGTTTGTCCACTTCACCGCTCGTCTAAACTTTAAATACTAATAACTCATAAACTACTCAACCCAAATTTGATTTGCATGTATCAAAATACTAAGAAAAATATTCTGCTTTGGAATATAAAATTAAAACCCTATGTTGTCATTCAAAAAAGTAAAAAACTTAAAAAATTATAAGGATAAAAAATAATTAAAAAAATAATTTTTTAATAAAAAAGTTGTTTTATAAGCGACTTTAAACTATGTAAAAAAATATTTTCAAAAAAATTTACACTTTTTGAAATAATGAGTGTTGTTTGATAAAAGAATCACTCAGTATTCATTAAAAACAAACAGGCATTTAATCATATTTGTGGATACATTTATCAAAGTGTTATTACGGATCATTACAGTACTATTGCTGTACTATCTACCCCACGAAACAATAATAATATAAATACAGTTGATAACAATACCGATAATCATAATTACAATTTTACTAATATAGACAATTTAAATAATATATTAAAAAACATAAACTGGACAGAAGTTTTAAAATCAACTGATGTAAATGTAGCTATTGACTTATTCACAACTATTATTGAAAATAGTATAAAAAAATCACAAGAAACTAAAATAAAAAAGATACCAAAAAATAAAAAACGATTAAAAAACTGGATAACAATAGGAATTATTAATTCTATGAGACATCGGGATAGATTATATGCGAAATTAAAAAATCAACCATTTAACATTAAATTGCAAGAGATTTATAAAAAGTATAGGAATCTACTAAATGTAACCATAAAAATAGCAAAAGACGTATATTTTTATAAACAAATTTCTAATGTTAAAGGTAATACTAAAAAAATATGGGAATTTATAAATGAAGCCTTAGATAATAAATCTAATAAAACTAACTTTATACCAACAATCCTAAATCGTCAAAATCAAATTGTAACAGATATTATTAGTATTGCAAATGAGTTCAATTCTTTTTTCGTGTCTATAGGTACAAATATTTCGAATAAATTGAAATCACATATAAACATAAGAAAATTTACATTTTTAAATGATATTCCAGTAAATGATAAAAGTATATTCCTAAACCCTATTTCAACTGATGAAATTAAAAAATATATATAAAATATTAAACCAGCATGTTAATTCAATAGGTGGGAATTAACAAACACGATTTTAAAAGCTATTATTTTTAATATTCTTACACCATTACAATATATTTTTAATCTAGTTCTTACTACTGGTGTTTTTCCACAATCATTCAAAAATACTATCATTATCCCGTTACATAAGAAGTTAAATAAAAGTGATTGTACAAACTTTCGACCAATAGCACTTACAATTACACTATCCAAAGTATTAGAAAAGTGCATCAAATATAGGCTTTACAACTTCTTAGAAACATGTTCGATATTTTCCTGTAACCAATTTGGTTTCAGGAGAAACAAAGGTACCGATAAAGCTTTAATGACTGTAATTAGTCACATTTATAACAAACTAGATATGAATAGAGCAGTAATAGGACTTTGTCTAGATGTTAAAAAAGCTTTCGATTCTGTTGACCATTCAATATTGCTAGCCAAATTAGAAAAATACGGTATCAGGGGCAATGCAAATAAACTTATATGTAATTTTCTAGAAAATCGTATTCAACAAGTAAGAGTAAATGACAGTTTAAGCGATTATCTGATATCAAATCATGGAATACCGCAAGGTACTGTATTGGGTCCTCTTCTTTTTATTGTTTATATTAATGACTTATTGAATATTAAGTGTAACGGATCAATTTTCAGTTTTGCTGATGACACCTCAATTATTATAGATGACATAAATAAAAATCATATTCAGAGTAAATCGACGCATGTATTAAGTATCGTCAATACTTTATGTTTGATAATAACCTCCTAGAACTTAATTTAACAAAAACTTGCTTTATGAACTTTAGTATAAATAAATTGGTATCCACTGGAAAAAATTATCTTAAGGCGCACCTCATAAATTGTAACGAATTTAATATAAATACAATGTCTGCTATTAGTAATGACAGTAAGTGTAATTGCACTTATATTTCTTCAGTACAACAAGTAAAATATCTAGGTATTACTATAGATGCTAACCTTAAATGGCAAAACCATATTATTAATACAACTAGAAAGCTCAGACTGTTGTTCTATAAATTTAAAACTATCAACAACATACTATCACCAATCACAATGAGAATGGTATTCGTAGCTATGGCTCAGTCAATTTATTCATACGGTATTGGGAGTTGGGGTGGTGCATACGATATATATCTAAATTCACTTGAAACCACTTTAAATTCTCTTATTAAAATATCTTTTAAAAAACCCTATAGGATGAGCACTGTATTGTTATATAAAGAATGTAATCTTTTAAATTTAAATCAATTATATACACGACATATATTATTGAATATGTTTTTCCTTGATGTTCAAAAATTTAAATTTAAACATAACCACTGTACAAGAGCTAAGCAAACCAATATGTATTTAATTCCTAAGTGTAGAACGGAATTTGGAAAAAGAAACCCCTTGAATGCTGGAATTAAGATGGCTATGGAATTAAATATTGACGTTGGTTTGTTTAGAATCTTTAGATTTTATAAGAAAATGGTAAATGAAAAAATCAAATTGCTAACATAGATAATTTTTCTGTATTCATGTCAAATTGTTATATTTATTATGTATTTCTAAAATATTTAAAAATTTATATTCATGATGCTTATTTTCACATAATCAACTATGATCGACTTATAATGTGTTAATTTAATTATTTAGTAAATGTAAGAGATATTTTTAAGAACCTTGTCTCCACAACAAGCCTAGCTTACGGAGACAATCATTTATATATAATGCCAAATTATAATATGTATAAATATTTGTAATTTTACATGTATGTATACATTTCTGTTTTAAATGAAAACAAATAAATAAATAAAAATAATACCTAATATTATATTGTGATCTTTATGCCACGGTGAAAGTGGAAGCTTATGAGATAAGAGACAGAGGCCCACTTTAACACAGAAATTAAATTATAATAAAAATATTGATTATTAAACAGTCATTTCAGTTGCTAATAAAAATGATAACTTATAAGAATTGTAAGAAGACGAAGTCGAAGACGTACAAATCACAATATTTTCATCAATAGCGATTATAGAGCTGTGAAGATTACATGATAGTGGCTGCCTCCTGCCTTATAAATAATATTCTTAGAATAGCTGTGCTGTAATTACTGATTACAAGCTATGATAATTTATTTTTATAACTATATGTAACCACCCTTTTAAATAACCAAGGACATACATAATTAGATGATATACAAGAGAATAAACGTCACCGTCGTACATTTTTTTTCGTATTTCAAATCAAATTATTTTCAATATAATTTTAATAAAAAAAATGTTCAGTATTCTTTTTAATGTAATGATAAAGGTCCTGTGCTGCCCACAACCCAGAACTAGCTTAAGAGGCGCCGGACTAAATACGCCACGGAGTGTTGGTTAAGTATATAGGCCGTATACCTAGTACCTTTACAGCATAAAAACAAAGAAATAAGTTTTCAATTAATACATTATATTCTTTAATACATTATAATATTAACCAATATCAAACTTACCTATGTCATTTGTATTAAATTAACTGTAAGGTGTAATAATATATTGTAATAATAAGGCAATTATTTACTTCGTATATAATAAATACGAAATAATATTTATTAAAGCTTTAATATAGGTAACATTGTTATTAATGATTTTGAAATTTATATATGGTAAAGCCCCCAAAGAGTTGGTGAAATAAGTATTCATCATTTTAGCACTTCCTAAAATGTAGCACTATTTGTCGTTTAAGGGAGACAACACAATCAAAAATCAGCGGCGCCAGTAAACACGGTATGTTATAAAATCATGAAAGCATTCTTTCGTATATACATACGTGTATACATATGTATTTATATATACATTATATATTTCAAGACCCCTTCGATAATTCTCCGGTCAAAACAACACACTAAATTATACCTTTTTCTCACAAAATAAGAAAATAATATATCAATACTTTAATATCACGTATTAATCGATGCACATTAGAAGAAGGGATCACACGTAAATCATATTATATAATTATATAACCTATTATATATCCTTAAGGACCATACGGAATCGACTAGTCGTCACATTCCAGATGAGTCTCAATACACATTGTCCACGCCAGTCAACATCGCGACACAATAAATTACACATTATTCGTATATACTCATATATTATTACCTGTTGCGTTATGAACTTATATGTAGGTATATTGTAGTATCGTTATAATATTATTGTCATCCATCATCGTATCTTGAATTTAAATAATCGATTGCTAGTGTAGTGTGATTAGAATATTATAATTATATTTATATTACCTATATTATATTGCAAATTAACTATTCATACGCTAGGGTGTATTCGGTTCGTTATCAATGTCCGTAAGAGGTCCTACATGGTGACGGCGAGTACAACAAATCTCCAAGGTGTAAAAACAATGTCCACAATTAAGGTAATCAAATAATAATCACATTACACTACAATTTACAAACGATGTTAAGAAATATACTGTAGAACCCATATGACTATATGAGAAATATTCGAATCATATAAACATTATCAAACGAGATACAAGTTAAAAGGAGCTCATTTCTTAGCTCATTGGTATAAATTGAAAACACGCAGCACATACTTATAAGTTATATAATTCGTCTCGGTGATTGTTATTTATATTTGCTCATGGGCGGACGTCACTGTATACTGCAGCAGCAACTCGCTCTCATTGATGACGATTGCCGACCGACGTTGGCCAGCTACCTACTAAGCTAATATTTTATTATAATAATATATTCGAGTATAGAATATTGGAATTTAAAATTGTTATTAGTGATCACTTTTTGGTACACGGGACCGTTTGGGGGCCGGCAAGGGGAGGCCGAGGTAAATGAGGCCTATATTATAAAGAGAGTTTGGTGAGTCGGCGCAGCAGCCGTAATATTGGGTGCCTATACATATAAGTAGGTACTTACACAGAAACAAGTTTAACGTACAAACACTTATTACAACCTAATACAAATTTCATAATATTAATGAGGTTTTTTCTCAGAGTTTCGTTAAAACGATCTCCTTATTAAGTAGGTTTAATATATAATATGAGAGAATTCGTATACCTATCTCGGTGCTGGACGTACGTTTTATATAGTCGTCTCCTAATACGTGCTTCGTGTGTTGTTTAAGTATATTATACCGAGACATAATATATTATTCAAACGGTAACCCACTGCGATCTATTCAGGTTAACTATGCTATAAAAACGGAAAACTATTTTGGTGTGCGTAAGACCATCGTACTCCGACAGCGCGTATATAACTATATAATACCGGACAGCAGATAACTGCACGATATCACCTGCCACCTGAGATCATCTATTCGTCTGCTGATGATATCCGATGAACTGCAACTTCGCCTGCACCGAAAGCAGTACACGTCATTATGTGTAACACAATAAACGTTTCGTTTCGTCGCTTTTATGTAGATAAAGAGTATATCGAGTAATCGAATACCGGAGAATTATCTGTTTATTATTATTTATTTTATAATCGTATGGCGTCCGTCCCATCTGCAGCGACAGAAATACTGCAAAATACAAATATTCTAAGCATTCGTTTTTCCATTCCACTCTGTCAACGACGCTGCCGCCGGCCCATGTGTACAATTTATACATCGTATTATAACTATACGTAACATGTACATATACTGAATAAGGCTCGAAGCACTCGTTATATATATATATGTACGATAATAAAATATATTTAAGGTAAATCGATTGAAATTCCTCCACGTATATGTATATATATATGTTTAGTACACATAATATATTGCAGGGAAATACGTGTATATATACGGAAGCGGCCTTCAGAGTGCTTTTCAAAAGTTCTCAGGGTTAATAAAAATATATATCACGTAGCTAGTGTAGGTATGCCGTTGGAAATTTCTCACTTTTAAAATAACCACCCCCCTTTGCAGCAGTCTCATCCGCCTTCCCGGCAGCAGCTATAGTCGATGACGTTAATCTATTCATGACCTTTATCGTCGTCGAGTATTTATTTTCCATTGGAACTTTTCCGATATATATTATATACACCACGAAAACGTTCAAATTCGCATCGTTAAACGCGTGTAATAATAATATAACGTGCAAATTATCATTTTCGTTTCTTAATAATATATGTTATACGGCGATGACGATGACTGTCGTCTGTCGACGTTTAAATTGATTAAAGCAATAGTTTTCTGTCGTGTTTGACGATTAATATTACGACAATGCTTGCCCATGTAACAATAAAGAGGTAGTTATTGCGACACGATCGTGAATCGAATATCAATCGATTGCCTGAACACGTTTTTAGCATGCGTATTACATTGTTATCCGTCTCGGAGTTCGGACGTTTTGTGTCATTCTTTTAGTCAGCGCCGTCGAACACCGTTCGCGACGAGCGTATAGTATTGTTTTATATTATCATAAATAATATATAATATAATATAATAATATTATAGTATTTTATCGTCGAAAACATAATGTCGTTATACTATGTTATGCGTAAAAGTACGACAGCGAAGGTGTTTTCAGTTTTTTTTTTTTTTTTTTGAAAATAGATGCAAAACATAATAATATTATATTGTAATAACCGCGCCTACTGTCGGTGTTTTGAACTATATTAGTGCTGTGTGCAGTCATAAAAATATTATAGCGGTGCATGCGACGGTAATAATAATATTTTTCGTGAGAATTCTTGCTTTTTTATTTTTATTCGACTGCTCGTTAAGTATATTTCGTTTCTGTACGACATAAGCCAGAAGTCGTAACGTGTACACCCCGTATAATTCAATATACTCATATATATATATAATATAAAGTGAGTCATTGTTGTGTTTTCATTTTCCTCTTCCTTGAGACATCATCATATGCCACGACGAACACCAGATATCCACGGGAGGGGAAAATATTACGATATTTACACAGTAGCATTATAAACATTGTATATATATATATAAATATAATAATGCGCGTAAAGAGAGACGAAAAAAACCACGACTTGGGTCCGGCCTTAATCCCTTTAAACGCGGAATTGTCTCCTAGCCCCCCCCCCCCTTGTGCCACCCCTACGTACACACTCGTCGTCGTCATCGTCGTCGTTTTGACAGTTGAGAAAACTCTGCGACCAAAGCCACCGCAGCTCACCCTGCATGCGGTAACCGAAAATGCCATTCGCATATTCATTCGTTCGGGGGCGAGTGATGTGCTCGCGTTTCCTATATACGTTTCAATTTGCTCGTTTTCGAATCGTCCCACGCTCCCGAGCCGCCTCCCTAGACAGACCAATCTGCATATTATATAAATCCCGTCACAATATCCATAATGCGTCTGCACTATATACCTATATATGTACATATTATTACGCGTTCATAATCCGGTGTCGCGTTTAATCCGGATTTATTTATATATATACGAGCGACGATGCGGTGGAGCGGAAAACAAGTTTAAAAATGCAAAATTTACAATATTATTAAGCCGTGCCTCCATAAAATATTAATGCGTGTAACGTGTGCCTAATCCCTTTATGTATATCATGGCGAAAAAAAAATGTCCCACATCGCTATATAGGTACCTACCTAACGAAAATGCGTATTATATTATGTCGTATTCGTCCCGAGCGTACTATTGTACAATATTGAAAACTATATATAATATGCACACAGCTGTGGTTCATATTATAATGTTATACACAGTCAAAAATTATCGAAATTCGTATTAAATTTTGTTTTCTAATTGACGTACCTATACCTAAGCCCGAAAACTGTACACAGTTGCACAAGAGCTGCGATATATTATGTTTTATTTTTTTCATATCTATAAAAAAAAAAATAGTCTAGCGTAGTTTAATTTTCTCTCAGCTTCTATTAACAGAGACAAAATTAATGACAGGACGTTAAAACACAGTTATTCGATCACCAGAGATAAACCTCCATCGTGCGATACAGTTTATACAGTATACCCGATTCCTCTGACGATCAAACACATTTTCATGGAATGTCAAAATTTCGAACTTTACTACAACCAATTACACATCCCTGAGCAAACCAACCAAGCCAACCCTCGAGATATTGTAATAAACCTTTTTTGAAGATTCATTTCGTGCAATTTTATATAAATTGAATGTATAATATCTTTGATGTACTTCAATGAAGTACTACTTCATGTTATATTAATGGCCAAAAAAAAATAATAATATTTTGTATAAGAGGGGCCGTCCATTAATACGAAGGTAATGTGTGTGTACAAGTGTTTTCAATAGAATTATCGATAATTAATGACCAAAGGAATTCCTTATACCTTCATGAGTGAATTTATGTGTGGGATTTTTAAATATTTCCGGTGTTGCACCATGGGCGATTTCAATTTCTTTGAATAAAAGTGTTTTATAAAACAGAAGTAAGAATAGCTGTCAATTTTTAACTGGAACTGTGTGGCCTGAACTCAACTAATCATATTATTATTCCATCAAGTTTTGGTTGACAAATTGTTTTGTTTTTTTTTTAAAGCAATTAAAATACTTAATTTACTTTAGTCAACACTTACAATGTACTAAATACCAAATAACTAATTTATAACTGTCTTATCTTATTTGTTTATTTATTTTATTTTATTGTCTTTTTTTTTCTCTCTATTTTCCATATTATAAATGTATGTAATTTTGTTTATAATGCTATGATAATGACCTAGCTGTCGAAGCAGATATTGTCAATTTCAAGAACAATAAAAAAAAAAAAGGTGGGCAAGTGGGTGTCGCTCTGCTGTACAGTAGGTTACAAGTGGGTCACTGTATAATGGATGGTATTAAATTTGAATTCAATGATATAATATCATTGTATAAGAAAAACGATTCTGAGCGGTGATGGTATGTCAGTCTATGTATAAGGCATATTATATACATATCTATGGTATTAAACAAAAAATTGACCTATAATAGGTACCTATAATAAATTCCAAATTAATCATATCACAATATCCATTAGATACTTATAACGCGTTATACATCAACAAAAACCGTGATACTATCATAGATATATAATAGTACACTTTAGTATTATTCAATCACAACAAAATAACTAAAATCGTAATTCTTGGTTTAAATATGAAATTTTGTCTAAATTTGAAATTAAAATGTCTGTAAAAAATAAGTGTGTTTATATATTTTTTAGATTTTTTGGTTACAGTATGAATTATTTAAGAGAATCTTTGTTTTAAATTTTCAACTCTTAGTTATAAAAACTGAACATTTTATAATTTTTTAATTCCAACGATTGATAATTTTCGAGATTTTGATAAATTTTGTCAAAATTCCAACTTTAAATGCTTATAAAAAAAAATCGTGCCTATGTATTTTTAATATTTTTCAACTGATATTGTAACAATATATCAGGAGCCTTGTATTAAATTTTTACACTTTTTGGCAAAACAGATAAAACTTTATTGATATTTATAGAAAAAAAAACTAAAAAAAATTGAAAGCTGTAAATGTCCATAAACAGCTCAAAAAGAGTCAAAATATTTTCAAAATTGTATGGTGTATAGGAAATGCTAATATAAACATTCAGTGAAATTTTCATGTATCTACAGTTATTCGTTTTTGAATTACAACAAAATAAGGAAATCGCTACATGAGAAATCGAGTGAAAATCCAATGTTGTAAAAATTTGAATTTCAAACGCTCATAAAAATTTAATTTGACTGTCCGGTAGAGATTTTTTTATTGATAAAGGTAGATAATCTTATAAGGAATCTTGTGTTTCATTTTCAAATCTTAGATTTAAAAAGAAAAATTTTTACGAATTCTTAACTCAAAATAATTTGCTAATTTTCGTGATTTTTCCATATTTTGTCAATTTTTGAACTTTAAATGCTTATAAAAAAAAATTGTGACTAAGGATTTTTAATATTTTTCATCTGCCTTTGAAACAACATATTAGGAGCCTTCTATTAAATTTTCAAGCTTTCGCAACCAACAAATAAAATTTTATTGATATTTTTAGAAAAAAAACTAAAAAAAAATGGAAAATGAAAATGTCCCTAAACAGTTCAAAATAAATCAAAATATTTTGAAAATGTTATCGTGTATAGAAAATGCAATTATAAACAACCAGTGAAAATTTCATGTATCTACGGTCATTTGTTTTAAAGTTACATCAAAAACCAAATTCGATTTTTTGGAAAATCGATTTTGCGTAAAAATTCCCGTTTTTCCTTAATTTTTATGTTGTTTTTCCCGGCGCTTGTGAAAACTACTGGAAAATTTATACTTTTGACCCCCCAAAGTACCAACTAGATTCACTTTCCTATCAGAAAAGGTACTATTGAAGAAAATCGAAGCACTTTTACTGTCCCAAAACGTGATGACAGACACAAAAATATAAAAATATAAAAATATAAAAATATAAAAAAAAACACACATCATTGTAAAACCAATACATTCATCGCTCCGCTCAGAATCTAAAATATAAAAACATACATCATTGTAAAACCAATACATTCATCGCTCCGCTCAGAATCTAAAAAAATAAAAATAAACGTGTGGAATAGTATATTATTATTTTTTATTTTTGTGTCTGTCACCACCGTTTGGAGCAGTGAAACTGCTTAGATTTTCTTCATCAGTATCTTGTTTGATGGGAAAGGCGAATGTTGTTGGTGCATTACGGAGGTCAAAATTTAAAATTCCCAATAGTTTTCAAAAACACCAGGGAAAACATCTTAAAAATTAAGGAAAAACGGGAATTTTTATTCAAAATCAGTTTTCGACAAAATCGGTTTTGGTTTTTTATGTAACTCTAAAACAAATGAGCGTATAAATGAAATTTTCACTTGTTGTTTATATTCACATTTCTTATACATGTTAAAATTACAAGGATCAAAAACATTTAAAAATAGAATTTTAAAGGTAAAACATTTTCTTGTAATGACTTGCAACCCGGCAACCGTGTACAAAAAAAATATTTTTAAAAATATTAATAATTTTTGAACAATGTGTGTCTTGCGTTAAATGAGTCACCCTATATAATATGTACCTTACAAGATAAACTCTGGCTTGTGTTCCAATATCATACTAGATTCGTTAAAGTAAACCAAACATAATAACAATAAAACAACATATTATACTATTATAGTTACCTAATAGTAATATATCATAAAATTAATATTGTCTAATCATCGCTAAAACGGTGGCAAGTGGGTACCGCTCTGCTCTACAGTTGTATACAGTGCCTAGAGCAGTGTTTCCCAACCTTTTTACCACCACGGACCACTTTGACAATATTTTATAGGTCGCGGACCACCTCAATTTTACGCAAACTAGGAAGACCTTTTTTTTTTTTTTTTGCTCATTAACAAGAATACACAAAAATTTATTGGAAAATTTTTATTATTTTACTGTACTTTTATATATAATTATTAAACTTTACTTGTATACGATAAGATAACCGTATATTACGGTAAAATAAAATATTTTTCGCTGTTTAAAAAAAAAAAAAAAATTTTTAATAGAAAACTAAGAAAGGTACCGCGGACCACCTATGACTGGCCCACGGACCACCGGTGGTCCGCGGACCACCGGTTGGGAAACACTGGCCTAGAGGGATAACTTACGTAAGTCTGTAACGAATGTGTTGAATTTGAATTTAATGCTATCATAAAATCATCGCATGCCAAAAACAATTCTGAGCGAAAACGGTTTGACTGCCATATTATAATATAATATTATATCGCTTAGTATATATTTTAATGGTATATTGTTATGTTATTAGACATTAGTTATACGACCTAGCAGTGGCGTATATAGAAATATTTTTTGGATTTTGCTATTGTAGATAGAAACTAGCAAGTGATCTATTACTTAGAGGCTACTGCCTACTATATATTTAACAGTTTCTATAAATATATTCGTATTTGTTATTTTTCAACAGGCCATGAAATATTATAACTTATAATAATACCTACCTAATAAAAGTTATTGTAATTAGACTGTAATTTTCGGGGAGGGGGGCTGCAGCCCACTATGCCCACCCCCTATATACGCCACTGCAACCTAGGTTTAATTGTCTTGCGTGTCAAAAAATTACATTTAAAAATTCTACTATGTGTGAACAATATAATTATATACTTTAAAAATTAGTCAAGTACCTACCCATAACCACGAATAATATTTTTAAATCACATAAAATTAACTTCGCGATCTACAAAAGGTTAAGAACCTCTGGCCTTAGTGATGGTGTCAATATCGTCGTGTAACTAATGAAAAAATTATAAAGTTTGTCTATTTATAAAAGTAAATAGACACCTATTTTATTGTCGTATTGTTTGTGACATTGTTAATTTCTATTACCACAAACGCGTTAATAGCCGGAGTCGTAATTTCATAATCTTGGTAATTGAATACAATCATAGTATCTTCTAGAATATAGATAAAATTATAAATACTTCAATTTCATTTAATTTCATTTGTTGTAGACAATGGAACTATAATATTATGACGATTATTGACAAAATATTAATAGTTAATATGAAAAAAAACTGAATTTCGTCCACTTCAATTATTATTTTATCGGTAAGTATAGCTAGTTATATTTTTCGGTACGTTTTAGTGTTTTACATACTTATACGGATGGGTATTGTAGAAAACATTTTTTCTATCTTTATTTGAGTGTTTCAAATTCAAAATATCGATAAATGTTTTGGATTTAAATTATACCATAAAAAATAGGTAAGAAAATTCAAATTTTACTCTTTTCCCGTAGAGTTAAAAACTATCGACAAAATCGAAAAATTACCTTTCTGCAGTAATACACCATTTATAGCGTGTACCATGTATTAGAATAAATATATGAAGACAAACAAATTTACACAAGTTTTATATAATTTAATGTAATATCAAAGAATTTTAATAAGTTAACATCTAAAACGTTATGAGGTATATTATAACAATAACTAGATTATATTAGGTATTGACTATTTAAAATTATTAAATCACTATATTGATAATGATTATATTATATTACATTCGTATACTATACTAATAATAATAATAATAATAATAGGTAATAAAAAAAAATTATCGAAATTATAGTTTTCATAAGTCAGAAATTAGTATTATTAATACTAATTGTATTACCTATACCTAATTTGAATATTAGTGTTAGATTTTAAAAATTTTTTTTCTTGCTTTTTGATTTGCGAAATTGTTAATTATTTGGTCAATATTTAGTTATTCGGTGCGCTCTCTTTCTATATTTAAAATTGAAATATTATTGAGTCTTTCTTGAGAAATTGTATTTCTTAAATAATTCTTCACAAGTTTCAATTTAGAAAATGATCGTTCGGCTGAAGCGATAGTTACAGCCTACAGGTATAGTTAAAAATACCGAGCATGCAGTAATAATATCTGGAAAGCTACTTGAAAGATCATTTTCTATTATGTGATTTACCATACTAAGGATATTAGGCAATTCAATTTGATTAATAATTGACTTAAAAGACAATATACTTGTCGAGTAAAATCAGAACTAATGTCTATGTCATATTTTACAGCAAATTCATAAGATGCTTTGATGATATCAGCTTCATTGTTTTCTTTTAATGAAGAAGGATTTAAAAAACTGAACGTACTTGCAACTTCATATAATCCTTCAAATCGTCTACGAATTTGAAACAAAACGGTGTCAATAATTGGAAAAAAACTTTGACTTTAAAATTATCTTTTGTTGTATTTAAATGTCTATCTCCATCTACTTTATCGAAATAATGTTTAGCAAATGCCTGTCGCTTAGTTTTAAAATCTGTAGGTACATTCCATTTTGAACATATTAGTTCTGCTGTATTTAAAATATCTTTAAAATTATCTCTAAGGTTCGAAATTGACTGATAAGCTTGATCTAGAAAATAAATTTTATTTATAATATATATACGAGCGACGATGCGGCAACAAGTTTAAAAATGCAAAATATATAATATTATTAAGCCGTGCCCCCGTAAAATATTAATGCATGTAACGTGTGTCTAGTTTCTTTATGTATATCATGGCGAAAAAAAAATGTCCCACATCGCTATATAGGTACCTAACGAAAATGCGTATTATATTATGTCGTATTCGTCCCGAGCGTACTATTGTACAATATTGAAAACTATATATAATATGCACACAGCTGTGGTTCATATTATAATGTTATACACAGTCAAAAATTATCGAAATTCGTATTAAATTTTGTTTTCCAATTGACGTACCTATACCTAAGCCCGAAAACTGTACACAGTTGCACAAGAGCTGAGATATATTATGTTTTGCGAGGTGTCGGAAAATATATTGCAGGCCAAAAAAAAAAAAATATTTGACCAAAATAGCACACGGTCTATAACGCTGACACGATCGTAAATCAATTAACCTCCTCAAATATGTGTGACGATGTTTGAGATAACATTTTATGTCAAGAAACTGACTTTATACACTTGAACATACCTCTAACAAAAACAAAATGTATTCGACGAATTCCGAGTGGAGCCAAAGGACACGAAAGTGGCTCAGGGGCAGACGGCGCTCATGGAGTTCAGCCCGCCGATTACAGGGCCGTATTTAGGGATTTTTCGCCCCCGGGCACAATATTTATGGCGCCCCTTTCCAACACATTTTTTTTAATACCATAGAAGTGGTGGCTAAATTTTATTTTTTTTGGGGGGTGGGGGGCATAACATTAATTCATTTTTTATGTTTCCCTTTCTCATTGAAATTTAATTTGCAGTTAATTTTTAGCAATTTTAACTAGGTACCTATGCATTCCATTATTAGATTTTTAAAAGTAGGTAAACTATACAAAAAAAACATAAGTACCTAACTTGTTTATAACTTAGGTCTTAGGTACTATCTACCTAGAATCTTCCATGATTCAAATAATAAAGAATGATATACAATTAATAATATGTACTATAATATAGTAATATAATAATATTTATTGTTTATTTTACAATTTTTTTCTTGATTGAATATCAGCAAAATGATCTATAATATCTTCATATTTAATTTGTTTTGTTATTTCTGATTCAATATTTAATATTGCATGTGAGTTTAATCTCTCTTTAGAAATTGTTGACCTTAGGTATGTTTTTATTCAGCGTAAAGTTGAAAATGACCGTTCAGCGGTACAGTTTGAACAGGGAGTACATAAAAACATGTGTAAAGCAAAACAATACTAACACACGGGTAAATGTCTTCTACTCTTCTGATCCTTCTATTTTTAACATAGAACTCATATCAATTATAGTTGATGGAGAATTCTTCATACTTTGAATATAACTTTGAAAATGAACACATTCGTTAATAAATGTTACATCCAAATCTTTTGTATACATTGAGTACAAATGTTCAGCTAAAACACGTACTTCTGATGGTTTTATCCTTGTGAGTCTTAAAAAAAAAACTATACTTTGTTATGACATTATCGTAAGCTCACTTTCGACTTGTTAATTCTTCTATTATAGAATCACAAATCATTAAATATGTGTTTACTTTGAATTCCAAACTATGGTTTCTACTTTCTCACTATGCTCTTCTCTTTTAAGTTTAAACATGGTATTTATTTCGTTTGTTTTTCTTATAACTTCATTAGGTTTTTCCTTCTTTTTTTTTGCCTCCTTACCATTGCATACATCACTAGCTTTGACTCTTTTTAGCTCCATTAAAGTATAATTTCAAGTTTCAACTAAAAAACTGTTATGACACAATTAAACTTATCTAGTCTTACTTATTAATTATTATTTACCTACTTGCCACTATGGCTAAATTACTGCATTCAATTCATATGTATAATGTATATAAATATATAAACCTATAAATATATCCAATAATTGTATGCAGATTTGCAATGTAATTTAAGTGAACCTAAACTGTGTAATTGTAGTGTACCTACCTTAACTGGCACAACCTTACAATATCAATTATAAAGTTGAAAGTTTTAATATTATTATAAATAATATAATAATAATAATAATAATATTTTATATTAGTTCACTTATTGAGATTTAAATTATGTAGGTACGGAGTACGCAGTTACTGACATATAGAGTTTAGCAAGTTGTATAATATGAAATGACACAAATGTATTTTAGTAGCCAGTAAATAAGCACAATCGATAATCCTGATTTGCCAATACGGGCCAACGCAGTTATACTATACGTCTAGTTTTACAGTTTACTAGTAAAAATAAACCCACTAATATTTAATAATGTTAGGTACCTACCTACCTACTTAGTTAATAACGTTTATTTCTCTTTATTTAAAATGATAAAATATAGGTAAAAAAAAATGTATGCATATGTGAATTTAAAAAATAAATAATAATAAAATATATCATTTTTTAGAAATCTTTTTCTTTACGAAAAAAATTAATTTTTTGTTTATTTTATCTGAGATAATTTTGCCGCCCCCTAAGTGTGCCGCCCCCGGGCAATTGCCCACCGGTGCCCCCCTTAAAACCGGCCCTGCCGCCTGTAATATAAATAAATGAATGCAAACACAATTTTTGATTCAAATATAATATTAACTTTTTTTGATATTTATTGTTCGTATTGTATTAATTATTTTCACAATATTTTCTTTTCAACATAATATTAACTGCATAAAGCAGTGTACAATTCAAAATACGTATAACAAGAAATAGGTTTTTGACAATATAAGATTTTTTGACTCACGGTTTCCTGGTTATGAGTGGAATTGCTGGTGGACTGTTCAATCTTTGAGCACACGTACTGGTTGAACTGAATGACGGCTCTCCGTTGATGGACTGCAGTCGAAAGTGGTCGTCGTAGAACTAATTGTTTACGAGATGCTTCCCTGGGTTGTTGATTGATATGGCTGGTCGGCGGATAGGTACAACAACACGTCCTGACCAGCGACGAGTAGGTACAATGATGCGTGCGGCGTATACACTATACGATTTGCACTGTGGTGCGTATGTGTGAGTGCGTGTTTACGACGATTTACGTGTTATAATAAGAATTACGGCGGCGGCGACGTTGAATCCGGCGACGACGATTAAAAATGAATAACGGCGTGTAACTCGTTATTCACAACAACTTTACCAATAATATTCGGTCGGCGGGTAGGTACGACAACACGATATATTACGAAGAACAATATTACGAATTACGGCGGCGGCGTTTAAATACGGCGGCGGCGGTAAAATGACAATATTGGATAACGGCGTGTGGCTCGTTATTCACAATAAGTCCATGAATATTATTACTCGGTCGGCGGCGATGGCTCGATCACGATGTAATAACATTAATTACGGCGGCAGCGTTTCAATACGGCGGCGGCAGTAAAATCTCGTATTGGCTCAGTCTGACCTGGTTTTATCCATGTCCAAGCTCAATAGGAGACAAAAAACAAACTGTGACGACGGCGACGGTTAAATTACGGCGACGACGGTAAAATCTAGTATTGGCTCAGTCTGACCTGGTTTTATCCATGTCCAAGCTCAATAGGAGACAAAAACGAACAACGGCGGCGGCGACGTTTAATTACGGCGACGACGGTAAAATCTTGTATTGGCTCAGTCTGACCTGGTTTTATCCATGTCCAAGCTCAATAGGAGACTAAAAGCGAACAACGGCGGCGGCGACGTTTAATTACGGCGACGACGGTAAAATCTCGTATTGGCTCAGTCTGACCTGGTTTTATCCATGTCCAAGCTCAATAGGAGACTAAAAGCGAACAACGGCGGCGGCGAACGGTGGCGGCGGCAGTGTCGATAGCGGCGTACTGGCTCGTTTGACCTGGTATACACCATATCCGAGCTCAGCAGCGAGGGAACGTTTTTTTCGGGACTGCTCCCGGGGTATATTTGCTGGCTGTTATTGTGGTCGCAGCAAATAAGAACTCCGGTCGGTCATAGTTACTTTTTGATGTGTTTGTTAAACTTAGCGATGTAGATTCATCATGTGAGTGGCGTAGTCTCTACTTTAGATGTCGCCCTTTCTTCTGGTAGTATTAGTTTCATTAACTAATTAACATGAAACTGTTAATTAGTATAATGAAATGTCTGTTCGTGAATATTGCTCCGGGGCGCGCTATCTGTTGTCGATATGAGGCTCTTGCTTCGGCGTACTCACGACAATTAGTTCTGTTGTTGTCGACGGGTTGCGCACCGGTGTCCGGCGGCGGCGGTCGGCTATTTCCTGGTTTCTCTACTACACAGCGCACGAGTAGTAGTTTTTGTAAACGTTATACAACGAAAAATAACATCAGCAATTCTGTCTCATTACATAGTCCCCTTTTTTATTTATCAATTTTTTTTTTTTTTTTTTTTTTTTTATTATTATTTGTCCGAAAAAATTGCTGAATAAAAATTTTGAGTAAGGAGACATATATTATGACAGTGGAATGTGGTTGCTTCATTTTTTAAGTTTTCGTTGTTGACGGATGTGTTTTCTGTTTTCTTTATATTTCTCCCTGCGACGCTGGTTGTTGCTTTTGACTGGCGGCGTGTCTTCCTCAGTTGTTGGCGGCTGGCTGATTGACACTTCGGAAGCACCCGTGGTCTGTTTACCGGCACTAGTAGTTCTGTTGAATTCTGCAGTGCTGGTGGTTGGCTGGTTGATTTTGTTCACTGCTGCGTCGGGTTTGATAGGCTGAGTTGGGATCGCCCGTACTTAAGCAGGTATGTTGTAGGTTGGTTCAAGCGAGTACTTTGTGAGCTTCGCGGCTACTTCCCTTTCGTACTTCGCTTTTGCTTTCATGGTTGCCCTCGGTGATTCTATCTTCGCGATTTTCTGAAGAGAGACTTCTGTCTGGTATTCACTATCTAGGGCCAGATACTCACTACCAAATAGTTCGAGATATTCTATGTCGTCATATTCTTCTGACAGCAGGTTAAATGATTTAGCTTCCATGACTTCTGCTGTTTGTCCTAATTAGGAATAAGTCATGGTCATAATCATATTATATTATTGTTTTAGTGGGAGAGAAAAGGATGATTGACCGCAGGATTTTCCTGGGTCAGGAGGAAAACACAATTTGGCATCCGTCTTGGGTGATGCGTGGTATAGTTTGACATTTTTTACGTTGCATCTTATGACTTGCCTGGCAACATCTTCAACCAAGATTGTGTTGTTGTTGCCGATTTCAATGATGGTGTATGGTCCACGGTATAGCAGGAAGAATTTGTGGATTTCACTGTCTTCAGCTGAGGACAGCTTATGCTCCTTTATGAGAACTTGCTGGCCTGGCTGGTATGCTGGGAACCTTTTGTCTTGGTCCTTTACGCGATTCCTTTCTGCGGCTTTGGTTTTCAATTTCTTTCTTACTATTTCCACTATTTCTTCATGACTTGTTTCCTGTTCACATTCTGGGAACGGGATCGGTGGTGCTATGGTGTCTGGTTCTTCCCCATATAGTATTTGATATGGCGTATATCCAGTGGAGCTGTGGTGTGAGTGATTGATCCAATATTCTATGTTGGGTATCCATTTCACCCAATTGGTATGCTTGGCGTGACAGTAAGTTCTGAGCATTCTGCCTATTTCTCGATTCGCCCTTTCCACCGGGTTACTCTCTGGGTGATAGGTGGTAGTGTGCTTTATCTGGACTCCTAGCCCAGACAGTTGTTTGAACCACTGCTTGCTGTGGAACTGAGTTCCGTTGTCTGTTAACAGTTGTTCTATCGTTCCGACCTTAGGTATGTAATCATCGATAAGTTTTTTCAATATTGTTGTCGACGTTGCTTTTTTGATAGGATATAATTTTATGTATTTTGAGAATACATCGAGTACAGCTAGAATGTATTTGGCACCCCGCTGTCCCCTCGGCAATGGTCCCATGAGGTCGAGTGACACTATTTGCAGTGGTCTCTCGGGTAAGATGCTGATAGTTGGTCCCCTGGCACTTTGATTACTGCATTTGGCCTTTTGACATACATCGCATGCTTTGACAATTCTTTTTATAGTTCGGTACATGTTATGCATTTTATATTGAGTTCGTAATAATTGATATACTTTATATGTACCCATGTGTCCAAACTTCTCATGAGTTTCTTCGATTATTGGTTGGTTCATGGATTGTGGTATCAGGACTTGATATCTACCATGTTCATTCTTCGTGAATAGTAGCTCTTTGAATATAAAAAAGTGTTGACTTTTTTTACTGGCTACCTGTTGGACAATCCTCTTCAATTTGACATCTTCTTGTTGTAGTTCTTTAAGATGATCAAACTGTTGCATCAAATCAGGACTGTATTCCATAATCGTCAGTTGATTAATGGTGACTTGAATACCATTTTTCCCTAACTGACTGTCAGGTGATTGTGGGTACCTGGTGAGTGTGTCTGCCCCCACGTTCTTCTTTCCCGGAATGTGTTCAATTTTAAGATGGTACTCTTGTAGTTTGATGGTCCACCTGGTTAGTCGTGCGTTGAGCAGTTGGCAGCGGTTTAAGAACGTTAGTGCTTGGTGGTCCGTTAATAAATGTGTTTCGTGTCCCAATATGTAATTACGAAACTTTTTACAAGCGAAGACGATGGCTAACAGTTCAAGTTCGGTGGTGCCGTAGTTTCTTTCTGCTGAGTTTAATGTTCGACTGATAAAACTGAGCGTCTGATGCTGTCCTTCATCAGTCTTCTGGAATAGTTCTGCGCCAATGTGTGTGGTTGATGCGTCCGTGCTGATGTAAAACTTCCTTGAAAAATCTGGATACTGTATTATTATGTCTTCAAGGAACTGCTTTTTTATTTCTTCGAAGGCCTGTTGCTGTGGTAGGTCCCATTTCCATGGAATTCCTTTTTTGATCAATGAGCTGAGAACTTCGGTATTTTTTGACAGGTCCCGGATGTATTTTCTATAAAAATTAATAAATCCAAGGAAAGCTTGTACCTGTTTCTTATTTTGTGGAGGCTGAAAATTTTGTATTGTTTGAACTTTTTCGGGGTCCATGGTGATACCTCTTTCAGATATGATGTGGCCCAGGAAGGTGATTTTTCTTCTTAGGAAGTGTGATTTGTTGATGTTGATTTTTACATTGTATTGATCAAATCGATCGAATATGGCCTCCAAATGATCCATATGTTCGTTGAAGTTGCTGGATGTGATATGTAGGTCATCTACATATATGGCTACAAATTGTAGTATTTCAGGTCCTAGTACTTGGTCGAGAATTTTTTGAAACTCTGCGACTGAGTTGACAAGACCAAATGGTAAGACCTTATATTGGTAATTGCGGCCTTTGTGTAGAAATGCTGTTACTTCTCTGCATTCTGGTTTTAGTGAGCACTGCCAATAGCCGGCAGTGAGGTCGATGGAGCTCAGGTATTTTACTCCCCTGAATTTGTTCATAATGTCCTCCATGTTCATAGGTCGTTCTCGGTCTGGTATGATTCGAGTGTTTATTTTGCGAGCATCCAAACAGATCCTTATGTCTCCATTTTTTTTCTCTACACCCACCATGGGTGACGACCACGGTGAACTGGAATGTTCTATTATTCCTAATGCTAGCATCCTTTGAATCTCTTTATCCGTTTTGATCGCTTTTGACATTGGAATCGGATATGGTTTTTGATAGATCGGTTCCCCAGGTGTGACGCGGATTTGACATTCAAATTGTTTAATTTTCCCTGGACTGTCGGAAAAAATGTGTTGATATTTTTTGATGACAGAATTGAATTGTTCTTGCTCCGTACTGCTGATGTCGACGGTGTCATCCATTTCATTCTGATCAATTAGTGTTATTTCTTGTATGTTGCTACCCATTGTCGTGGATCTGGGCAATTTTTTTGAAAATGGTATTGAGTATGGTTTATCATCTACTTCAAATTGTATAGTGTGATTACGGAAGTTTATCTGAGCGTTGTGTTGATTGAGTATGTCTGCCCCGATAATTCCTTTTTCGTTGAGTCCGTCAACCTGTATGAAGTTGGCGTGGAACACAGCATCATTGAGTTGACATTGGCAAAATATTTGTTTGGAGATTTTGCAAATCTGTTTCCCGACTGCATTGCTTATTCGTACTCCGTTGATCGGCAGCTGTGGAATAGTCGGATCCTTTTTCACTATGACGTCAACGATTTCTTTGGTAAGGACACTAATAGTCGCCCCTGTGTCGACTAATAGTTCTACCTCTTCTCCTTCAATCCAACATTGAATGTATGGACTGAATGATTCTTCCTTGTCCTGTATGAGGTTGATTGAATGTGACGTGCTTGGACTGTCACTGTTGTCGTTGTTGGTGGTCACTTGATTTATTTGTTGCGTAGTGTCACGAGACTGTGATGGCGGTGGTTGTTGTGACTGTGGTTCGTCCTTGTTATTCCACCTGTTGTTCCGTGGCTGATTATTGTTACGCTGTTGTGTTCTGTGACTCCAATCATTTTGTGGGACCCTGTGGCTCCAAGTGTTGTTGTTTTGATTATTGTTTTTCTGATTATTAGAGTTGTTCTCCGTAGCCGATGGTTTACTTCTGCGGCTCTCCTCCGCACCTAGTACCTTCATAGCATTGATTACCGATTTGTCTGGTAATGATACTAATATAGCACGTAGATACCCTGGGTAATGATTTGCCACGTTACTTACAATTTCCTCTTCGGATAGTTCAGGTACTTGTAGGTGACGTAGTTTGGCTGCCCATTGGGAGAAATGTTCCCTATATGTGACATTATCTGGTACCTGCGTAGTGTTGAGACAGCTGCTCCAGGTTTGTATCTGTATTTGTCTGGACCAAAATTCGTCAATGAATATATCACGAAAATTTGCATAATCACGTATTTGAAATTTGACGGTTGAATACCAGTTGCTGGCTGTCCCTTTCAAGCAGTCTCGAATTATGATCAGTTTTTCTTCCTTACTCATTTGCTTGACTTTAAAATATTCTTCCAAACTTTGTAGAAATTCGATCGGATGCTGGTCTTTATTGTTTGCATAGAACAGCGGTTTTGATATTTCCACATTTGAATTTCGATGTTCGTTGTTCATCATGTTTGCATTTTGTTTTTGATCTACGAACATTTTCTTTAAATTTTGTATGTTGTCATTATTTTGTTGTTCCAGATGTTGTATTTCTCTGTAGTAATTTTCATTTAATTTTTCAATTTCATTTTTGTATTGATTTTCGATTTTTGTGCATTTTTCATCCATATTATTGCATTTTTCTTCTAGTTGACCTATTTTTTGCAATAATTGATCGACTAGGTATTGACTGTTTCGCTCCACCTCACGTTGGAACGCTTGGAACGTTTCTTCCGTTACATTTTTCTTCGGTGCCATGTTCACGATGTAGCTTTCTTCTTTGCAAATCGATGTAGAAAATGACGTAGAAAATCTTCGTTTTTTTTTAATCTTGGGAGTCGAAGTAGAATTATCTTCTATTTTCGAGCCTTGTAGTTGAGCGCCAATGTAATATAAATAAATGAATGCAAACACAATTTTTGATTCAAATATAATATTAACTTTTTTTGATATTTATTGTTCGTATTGTATTAATTATTTTCACAATATTTTCTTTTCAACATAATATTAACTGCATAAAGCAGTGTACAATTCAAAATACGTATAACAAGAAATAGGTTTTTGACAATATAAGATTTTTTGACTCACGGTTTCCTGGTTATGAGTGGAATTGCTGGTGGACTGTTCAATCTTTGAGCACACGTACTGGTTGAACTGAATGACGGCTCTCCGTTGATGGACTGCAGTCGAAAGTGGTCGTCGTAGAACTAATTGTTTACGAGATGCTTCCCTGGGTTGTTGATTGATATGGCTGGTCGGCGGATAGGTACAACAACACGTCCTGACCAGCGACGAGTAGGTACAATGATGCGTGCGGCGTATACACTATACGATTTGCACTGTGGTGCGTATGTGTGAGTGCGTGTTTACGACGATTTACGTGTTATAATAAGAATTACGGCGGCGGCGACGTTGAATCCGGCGACGACGATTAAAAATGAATAACGGCGTGTAACTCGTTATTCACAACAACTTTACCAATAATATTCGGTCGGCGGGTAGGTACGACAACACGATATATTACGAAGAACAATATTACGAATTACGGCGGCGGCGTTTAAATACGGCGGCGGCGGTAAAATGACAATATTGGATAACGGCGTGTGGCTCGTTATTCACAATAAGTCCATGAATATTATTACTCGGTCGGCGGCGATGGCTCGATCACGATGTAATAACATTAATTACGGCGGCAGCGTTTCAATACGGCGGCGGCAGTAAAATCTCGTATTGGCTCAGTCTGACCTGGTTTTATCCATGTCCAAGCTCAATAGGAGACAAAAAACAAACTGTGACGACGGCGACGGTTAAATTACGGCGACGACGGTAAAATCTAGTATTGGCTCAGTCTGACCTGGTTTTATCCATGTCCAAGCTCAATAGGAGACAAAAACGAACAACGGCGGCGGCGACGTTTAATTACGGCGACGACGGTAAAATCTTGTATTGGCTCAGTCTGACCTGGTTTTATCCATGTCCAAGCTCAATAGGAGACAAAAACGAACAACGGCGGCGGCGACGTTTAATTACGGCGACGACGGTAAAATCTCGTATTGGCTCAGTCTGACCTGGTTTTATCCATGTCCAAGCTCAATAGGAGACTAAAAGCGAACAACGGCGGCGGCGAACGGTGGCGGCGGCAGTGTCGATAGCGGCGTACTGGCTCGTTTGACCTGGTATACACCATATCCGAGCTCAGCAGCGAGGGAACGTTTTTTTCGGGACTGCTCCCGGGGTATATTTGCTGGCTGTTATTGTGGTCGCAGCAAATAAGAACTCCGGTCGGTCATAGTTACTTTTTGATGTGTTTGTTAAACTTAGCGATGTAGATTCATCATGTGAGTGGCGTAGTCTCTACTTTAGATGTCGCCCTTTCTTCTGGTAGTATTAGTTTCATTAACTAATTAACATGAAACTGTTAATTAGTATAATGAAATGTCTGTTCGTGAATATTGCTCCGGGGCGCGCTATCTGTTGTCGATATGAGGCTCTTGCTTCGGCGTACTCACGACAATTAGTTCTGTTGTTGTCGACGGGTTGCGCACCGGTGTCCGGCGGCGGCGGTCGGCTATTTCCTGGTTTCTCTACTACACAGCGCACGAGTAGTAGTTTTTGTAAACGTTATACAACGAAAAATAACATCAGCAATTCTGTCTCATTACACGCCGAAAGGTCATCCGGACCCGATGGTCGTTTGGAAGAAAGACAGAGAAGACGTGCACATAGATTAGACGACAAGGTACACCAGATAATATCATTATAATAATATGTTATAAATACAGTTATTTTTCAAAAAGAATTATATGACTACTCACCTAACGAGTTTAATATTCAGCGTGTATTATGTCGTATTATATTGTTGTACTTACGTCTTGACAAACATAGCCATATAGCGATGAATGAGCAATACCATATAATAATATAACATAATAACCTAATCGGTCTCCGAGCTTATAATGATTATGATAATAAAAATAATAATAATTATAATAGTTTCTTCGCGATAGAAGAAACTCCCAACAGACAAAACCGCGGCTTAAATGGGTACTCCGAGTATATAATCATTATTTATTGTCCTATCCGGTAAAATAATTAATATATCATTGCTACAGCTGCAGATGTATACAGTCATTGTGGCGGTCATCGATTTCGGCTGATAATCTATATATCGCATTCCTATGAGCAATTTATAATATTTTTTCATTCATAATAATAATATTATAATCACTATTGGGTAAAAAGACTTCATATTATATTATGATCAACCGGTGACTAAAATAGATGTAGCTGGTATGTTATATGTTTGTATATTGATTTAAAATTAATTACCTACATATTATTATATTCAAAATTGAATCTGTCAATACAGTATAGTAATAATATTATGTAAATAAAGCAGCTATAAAACCAAATTAATCATATGGACACCGCGGGCGTATGATTATAATTTCACTAACTAGTTTATTTCATACTAAAATTGTTTTTATTTTAACATCGATAGTATAGCCTCATACCCGATCCTTTAGTATGTTGTAACTTGTTAAATTCAATCGTTATTACCTGTAATCGTATCGGTCTATCGAAAATATAATTACAGCATTCCGCCATCACTGTTTATAATTTACTTATTTTCGATCGAAACAATATTATATTATGCTCTTGTGGCCCTTTATAACCGTTATCTATACCGTTCGTTGTGTTAATTGTTAATATATGCAATATCATAAGTAGGTATAATGATATAACAGATGTAACATAATAATATTTCTATTTTCAAATGTATTACCTATATTGCCAGCAGTATTTTGATCGCCACTGACATTATATGACTTGTTTGTTTAGGATGCGACGCGTAGACGGTGGCAATCTGATGATTACAGACGTCAAACAAGACGATGGCGATGAATGCCTGTGAGTGGCACAAAACATCGTAGGCAAGAAGGAAAGTACACCGGCAAAACTCGCCGTAAACGGTACGTATGCGTAATAAGCTGTAGAACATAATTTTTTAAATGTTAACAGCTGATTATGTTAAGAGAGTTCTCTGTTTTATTATATAAATACTATTATATAAATACTATGTGTTAGATATTTAAAAATCATTAGAAAAATACTTCATTCTGCGACAGAACAATATATTTAATAATAAAAAAAAAATAGTGGTTTCCGTCAAAAAAATATATAAAACCGGGACATTAGTGAGACAAAATGTTTTTATTTTACTAAGAAACGGTAGCTAATGTAATTAATATAGTAACAGTTTACATTAAGGAAAAAAATCTCTATAAACACAATCGAGTGTCGTCAGTCAGGGATCCAAAACTATGATAGCTGTGGTTTTCGAAATTATCGTGGTACCTTCGTTACCGCCACGCAGTAATGATTTTGGAAGAGATTTTCCAAAATTTAAATTTTAATGAGGTGCTCACTGCTCAGTGCTCACACATAACTTTTTAGATTCACGAGGAAAATCGAAAATTTTTTATTTTTTACAAAGGGTTTCCATTGGTGACTGATTATAGTACTATAATTATAGTGATAGTAGAAACTAGAAATTAGTAGAATATAGCACAAAACTCGATATATTTCTTCTTCAAGGAAAATCTATGAATCATAAATATATTTTTGTTAAAAGTATTTTTTTTTTCTTTTTATAAATAAATATAACTTCCACTGGTTACATAAAATGAAATTACTATCATGATAATTGGATATAATTTTAGCCTGTATTTGATATTTGTTCACTATACCTATTTTTTGGATAAAGCGGGTTTCACGTTATTACCTTATACTCCCGTCCTATTTCTTGCCATGCCTTTATACCCAAACAACGTAAACCGTCCGTAAATATTTTCCCAACCCCTTGAGTCCAATAGAAGGACAAGAGCCCATGCAATTTTGTGCCGACCTTTGACGTGGTCGTCGTCGTTATACTATAGACCACTCCAACGGAACATTATAACTTACAAGACGTAACCATGTCATCAGAAATGAAAAGACAACCGATGGAATAATTAGGTTCGACGAGACAGCCTGTTATACGCATATACCTCCTATATATATTATTGTAAATTTCGATATACATAATATATATATTATTGTATAGGTATATATATATATATATATATATTATATAACAATATTATACACGGATTGTCGATCTACCTGTCGAGTCGTCGGCGGTATACTTTTCGTATACTTCGTACGAAGACCTATATATTCCGTTCTATATACTTATATTATGTACCCGATAACAAAAAATAAAAAATAAAATCAATAGACGCGCATCATCGCCGACCCGTATACATGTACCTACATACGTGTATTATACATTTAGGACAGAGCACATTATTATATACCAAAGGTTTTTCATGTATATATATACAGTAGGTATATAGGTATATAAATTATTATATACATATAAGTACCTACGTGCGCTGCAGTTCCGCAATTACTCTCGCAATTTCCATCGTACACTTAGAACACATTATATCAGTAGTTCTCAACCTTTTTTGATTCATGTCACCTTCAACAACTAGAATCAAACACTGCGTCACCCTAACATCAAAATAATAAACAATCTTAGCTGTATATTTAAAAATTCTTCTTTTATTAAAAAAAAAAATACAGTACACAAAAAAGGCATGTTCAAAACGTTGACACTCTATGTCATGTACATGACATTGGTGGTATAGGTGTATAATATATTTATTATAAGAAATAATATGATTGTTTTCGAAAAAATTAATTTTTTAAATTTTTTTTCTTTTCTTGTTAAAATTCTGCGTCACCCCTAAGCTAGTTCCATGTCACCCCAGTTGAGAACTACTGCATTATATCATATAATATAGAACATCGTGTATTGTATACAATATAATATACTCACGAATAAGTATATAGAAAAATAATACATAGGTACTCGATTCGTCGTCGTTCGCCCATATCACCGTGGCATTTTCTTTTTTTTTTTTATCTCTATTTCTCTCGATTGAAATTTATATACTGCAGGGCCCTCGTCGTGTTGAGCAGTCACTTCGCATCGGCGTGAATTTGAGGGGGGGAGGGGCAAAGCGCAAAGAATATAACCACAACAATCGAAACCGCGATTCATTTTTTTTAATTTTAAACGTCAATGGCGGCGGCAGTCGTTGTTTAGTAATTACGTAAATAGCCGACCTGCGTCCTGCGTCCTACATTAAAGTATTGATATATTATTTTCTTATTTTTTGAGAAAAAGGTATAATTTAGTGTGTTGTTTTGACCGGAGAATTATCGAAGGGCTCTTGAAATATATAATGTATATATAAATACATATATATACACGTATGTATATACGAAAGAATGCTTTCATGATTTTATAACATACCGTGTTTACTGGCGCCGATGATTTTTAATTGTGTTGTCTCCCTTAAACGACAAATAGTGCTACATTTTAGGAAGTGCTAAAATGATGAATACTTATTTCACCAACTCTTTGGGGGCTTTACCATATATAAATTTCAAAATCATTAATAGCAATGTTACCTATATTAAAGCTTTAATAAATATTATTTCGTATTTATTATATACGAAGTAAATAATTGCCTTATTATTACAATATATTATTACACCTTACAGTTAATTTAATACAAATGACATAGATAAGTTTGATATTGGTTAATATTATAATGTATTAAAGAATATAATGTATTAATTTAAAACTTATTTCTTTGTTTTTATGCTGTATAGGTACTAGGTATACGGCCTATATACTTAACCAACACTCCGTGGCGTATTTAGTCCGGCGCCTCTTAAGCTACTTCTAAGTTGGGTTGTAGGCAGCACAGGATCTTTATCATTACATTAAAAAGAATACTGAACATTTTTTTTATTAAAATTATATTGAAAATAATTTGATTTGAAATACGAAAAAAAATGTACGGCACGTTTATTCTCTTGTATATCATCTAATTATGTATGTCCTTGGTTATTTAAAAGGGTGGTTACATATAGTTATAAAAATAAATTATCATAGCTTGTAATCAGTAATTACAGCACAGCTATTCTAAGAATATTATTTATAAGGCAGGAGGCAGCCACTATCATGTAATCTTCACAGCTCTATAATCGCTATTGATGAAAATATTGTGATTTGTACTTCGTACTCTTACAATTCTTATAACTTATAAGTTATCATTTTTATTACCAACTGAAATGACTATTTAATAATCAATATTTTTATTATAATTTAATTTCTGTGTTAAAGTGGGCCTCTGTCTCTTATCTCATAAGCTTCCAAAAACTTTCACTGTAGCATAAAGATCACAATATAATATTAGGTATAAATTAGGTACTACAATAATTTTATCAGACAACATTGACTGCATTTTACATATACAAATACAGAAAAATTAAAACCCCCTCATAACGGATCGCCCTGTGCCAACTCATTTTTCCGTTATAAAGGAGTTTCCGTTGTAGAGAGACTAAATTATACTGGATACCTATAGGTTATTCGGGACTATTTTTATTTTCCGTTATAAAGAGGTTTTACTGTATACAATATTATACTTCGGTAGGTATAAAAAAATTTGGTTATGGTAAATAATTGGATAATTTTCAGTTGGCGTAATGTTTTATTTATTTATATCATCAAAAAATGTGTTTATTTGAGAGTACTAAAGTGAATTAGTTAAAAAGTTATAGTTGCACTCGCACAAACTTATTTTATAGTAGTTTTAAATATATAAAATAGTAACTCAAATTTAACCATATAAAATGGTTGATGTACACATAGTAACAGCAACTATAATCAATGTTAAAATAATTTTAACTATATAATATAGTTATGCCAACCGTACAATTTAGTACAAGTATAGTACAAATGATTACCCAAGACCGTATTTTGTGAGGTTGGGGTAAATGACCTCCTCCCAATATTTTGCTCAGATTACCTACATTTAGAATAGTTTTTTTTCAATAATATTTTAAATCAGTCCCCGCGGAAAATTATGTCTTGAATACGCCGTTGTCATTATACCTATATATTATTCAAATAGCTCTGTTTTGTGCAATTAACCTATAACGTAATATTGTAAAGTAAACAATATTCTATACAAAAATATAAAGTAAACATATTATTTATATAGGTAGGTACCTATATTATCATAAAGTTAAAAATTATATGTGCTATTAAACTTTTGGCCCGCTAAGAGCATTTGATTTTTTTTGTGGCCCTTGAATAAAAAAGTTTGTAGACCCCTGGTGTTGACAAAGTCCTTAATAGTTAATTGTTAATGCATAAAATTATGTTTTCGGAAAACGGACGTCAAGGCGTCAGTGAACTCCGATGACGAGTACGCCGTACACCTACCAGAGCCAGAAAGACGATCAAAAGGGGCTCCACCGGGAAATAAGAGACCGAGCGGTGAAAAGGTAATGGCAAATCCACTGAACAAAATAAACAGAAATACATAAACAAAATATAAAGAACTTTTTTAATAATAATTATTATTTATATATTTTTTAACACCATATTAATAATATAGATCAAATAAGAGGGAGAGAAAACAAATATCTGTTGTTGTAAATACCTAATAACCGTTGAAATCGATAGCGTCTGAAAGCAAAAAAAAAAAACAAATCGTTTAATTTCAATACAATATATTATACATAGGCACCATTTCAATTAATTAGAGTAAAGTCGAATACAGTTAAAGCTATATTTATATCAGCATTCCAGACTGTTGAAATTGTACATTTTTGTGAGATTTTTAATATTTACGTATCGTCGTATTAAGATAGTTTTATTAAGATCTGTATAGTGTATAAATGTGTTAGAGTGTAAATATGTTTACATTTACGATCAGTATCTTGATATTTACAACGAATATAAAAATATAATAGTATGAATATTTAATATATATATATTAATGTATTATAACTACATACAATCAAGCTATGAATAATGTATTATTTAATATCTACTATACGTGGTAAGATATATCCTAACTAGTAACTTGTGATGGTAATATACATGCGTTTTACATTATTTTTAAAGTAAATAGAATAATGTATAAAATATTTATGTTTCTACTTTCTAGTCTAAAAATGGGAAACCAGACTACAATCACACGTGCTGATGAAAGTAAAGAGCTACGAAACGAACGCCGTCGAGCTAATGCATTGAGACAAAGACAATCTCGATAATCCGGTCTTTTCACATGGCCAATTATATACATGTTCTCTTAGAAAACCGTCAAGTTTGTTCATTTATACTCGGCATATGAACAGCACCAAGAAGAAATCGTGCTTGTTGTACTTACGGAGGTTGGCCAATGTGTAAGACTTGGGTTCACCGTTGTTCATCATCACCGTCATCATGTTATAGATCTGCGAGCCGCCCGACAAGTCTCTGAACCGTACGTAAATACCTTCTACCCATTCGGCACTGCTCAACACCTAACGTATAAATGTAATAGAATATGTTAATGGTCTGTCGACAACATTTCAATATGAATCGGTATACATACATCCCATATGACTCGGACTGACGTAGACGATACAGGAAACAGTTCCTTGAAGTCTATGACTTTAGTACCGAGCCGTTCACGGGCTTCCTCCAGAGACTGCTGCGTGATGATCGTATTGGTCCCGCTGGTTATCACCACAGCGGAAAACGCGCTAGCCATGCTCAATCCGTGTGAGTTTTCGGCCCTCACCATGAACACGTACGATATGTCCGGTTTTAGATTATCGACCTGAACACGTACACACACACATATATTATAATATTATAATGTAGGTATACAGCTTACAATACTTCAAATTTCGGGCTACGATAAAACGGTGAGGAGTGCGTAAATATTCACACGATTTTTAGCAGTTTCATGGTGCGAAATTTGAAATACCATCTATATGGTTCGAGTCAGATATTACATATTATAATAGGTATAGGAGTGTAGAAAATTAAAACTGCGATAGAAGTTTACATGCAGAAGTAATTTTTATTAATTTTTACTTCCACAAAAGTATCAAACGAGTCATAATTATTTTAAAGATTCAATTTGAACAACACAAAAAACAAGTTTTCAGAAAGAAATATACAGTATTTGGTTTTGCTTTTAGTGACAGTTAAATGTATAATTATTAAATACAACTGACGATTTTAGTTTGCTTATTTTGCATTTCAAAAGAATTCTGAAACGAGGGACTTTTTCAAATGATATGATAAATAATTCGCTAATACAATCAGGCTTGACGGTATTTCTGCTTTTACACTTAATCTTTATTAAGAAAAACAAATTTAAAAAGAATTCAGTTTCAGTTCAAAGGTACCTACGACAAAAAGTTATTTCTTCTCCTTAAGGGTTTCGAAGAAAAGAATATTTATATAGTAAAAGCTGAGTAACTAATAAAATAACGTTGGCATGTTACGGTGGCTAAAGCAAACTTTGATTTTATTTTTAACATAAAAAATAGGTAAAATTGATAATGTTTGGTATAAATAAAATGTGCACTAAAAAAAAAAATGTGTTTATGTATTTACTCCCTTTTTAATTACACCGTTAATTTCATTGATACTCGCGTATGTAATATAAAACGCTTTCGATGGTATTAATTTATCTCTTGTATAGTTTGCATACGGTTACTCAATGAATAATTATATGCGTCTTAATATCTTAATTTAATCGCGAACATTAAGATATAAATGTAATTGCACGCTTGTTTTAAATTCTAACAGGTCCGATCGTTGTATAAATTATAAATGCATAAATCGTTAAACCTTATAATAAATATCCCTTTAAAATTAACGGGTTACGACCCACTAAATACACACTTATCCTTGTAATACAACCCAAAGTTAGAGGTCTAGGACCAAAACAACTTTAACAGTTATTATATAGGGTAAACTCGCGTTGCTTAATCTTCTATAAAACAAGATAAACTGTTATTTGTCAACTTTGCCAAAATGGCTCTTTTCGAGTGGCGAACGTGTGCTTATCGTAATAAATCCATCCGATCTGCCGTGTTCGTTTCGGTCGGGTCTGACGACGGAAAACGACTTCTTTCAGTCGGTTCCCATCGGTGGTTTACCTACCCATACACGCGCGGTGGGAGCTGTTATAGGGGCAAACTGTTGGTGTGACATATTTTGTCCGCGGGGTGCTAAAATATTTTGCAGGACCCGTTTGGACCAATTTTTCTAAAACACCACTCGTTTGGACCAATTTTGAAGACACGTTTGGACTAAAAATTATTACCTTTATACAACTAGTTTGGACCACCATTTTCCTTCCCATTTTATTTTTAACAGGCTTAGGACTGTCATTGGCATGGTTAAAAATGCTGTTTCTTATTTTTATTATTATTATTTAATTGTGTATAATATTAAAAAAATAAATAGGTACTTTAGGTACAAATTATTATTTTTTTAAATACGAGTCGACTGAATTACGAAAATATATTTTTTTTAATGAACTATTTAAATTCGAGCTGCTTGAAACATTTATCCAATAATCTTTAAATACGTCAATTGAGATATCTCACCATTTTTATATTGTGCCCATCATGCATGGAGTATGTTGTGTTTTTTAAGTGTGTAATTTTTATGAACATTAATTTTATTATTTGAAATTGATGATATTTTCAGCATAGTTTGAACTTGGAAATCTTTAAGAACGTCAATTACTCGGAAAATGTTTGGATGGGGTGTAATTGTGAATTATAATGAGAGTGAAATTATTCAGGTATCAACAGTTATACACGTATTATCTCGTTTTGTTTGGAAAACATTTTCGATTTGGATATCCATTTTAACTACACGAATATTAAGAGTGCACAAACCTAAATTGAAAATACTTATACTGATGAGCTATAGGAACAGGGCCTCGATGTCACCACTGTGCATACATAGAACATAGTGTTTTGAATTTTTGATAATAATGTATAACCGCAATATTGTAAATTAGTATTATCGCACCGGCCGATAAGGCCGTTTTGTAAGAGATATCTATTATTGTATTATACGTATGATGTATAATATTACTGTTTGTTTTTGGTCAGTTATCAATTATAAATAATTTTGTTCTGTACATAATCTAACATGTTCTAACACCCAAACATGTTCACAAAATCATGGATTGTATTTTTATTAGTGACCTAAACGTCCCTGGCCCAAACGTGCCTCGTCCAAAATATTGCGGATGGCAACCACCGCTATTAGCCACAAGTATTGGTATTATTCGAGTAATGAGTTTAGTACACACACACACACACACACACTCGTCGTATAACAAATACGCAAACTCTATTGTAAACATTATGGTCCTATAATAATTAATAGTTAATTCCATTCAAAAATTAATATACCCACCCACTTATTAGGTGCCTATTATAATGGCTAAAATGCTTTCGACGCGATCGCGGGCCCATTTTTATTTTCGGCATTTTATGCGTGTGTTTATTTAATTTTTCTTTTACGCACAACAATGCTGCAATAAATTATAAAAAAAATCACGTTCACACGGCGTTTGTGACAGGCATGTTAACTGCACCACTGTGGTGGTCGTGGATACGTTTTTTCCCGGTACCTACTTCCGTAATATGGGTGGTAAGTATATAGTTGGTATGGTTTTCGATTAAATAAATATAATATATTTCGATAGGAAAATCACGTTCGGCGTGCCGAGGCTTTGTGCAGGACGCAGGTCGGCTATTTACGTAATTTCTAAACGACGACTGCCTCCGCCATTGACGTTTAAAATTAAAAAAATAAATCGCGGTTTCGATTGTTGTGGTTATATTCTTTGCGCTTTGCCCCCCCCCCCCCCTCAAATTCACACCGATGCGAAGTGACTGCTCAACACGACGAGGGCCCTGCAGTATATAAATTTCAATCGAGAGAAATAGAGATAAAAAAAAAAAGAAAATGCCACGGTGATATGGGCGAACGACGACGAATCAAGTACCTATATGTATTATTTTTCTATATACTTATTCGTGAGTATATTATATTGCATACAATACACGATGTTCTATATTATATGATATAATGCAGTAGTTCTCAACTGGGGTGACATGGAACTAGCTTAGGGGTGACGCAGAATTTTAACAAGAAAAGAAAAAAAATTTAAAAAATTAATTTTTTCGAAAACAATCATATTATTTCTTATAATAAATATATTATACACCTATACCACCACTGTCATGCACATGACATAAAGTGTCAACGTTTTGAACATGCCTTTTTTGTGTACTGTATTTTTTTTTTAATAAAAGAAGAATTTTTAAATATACAGCTAAGATTGTTCATTATTTTGATGTTAGGGTGACGCAGTGTTTGATTATAGTTGTTGAAGGTGACATGAATCAAAAGAGGTTTATTATAATGTGTTCTAAGTGTACGATGGAAATTGCGAGAGTAATTGCGGAACTGCAGCGCACGGAGGTACTTATATGTATATAATAATTTATATACCTATATACCTACTGTATCTATGTACATGAAAAACCTTTGGTATATAATAATGTGCTCTGTCCTAAATGTATAATACACGTATGTAGGTACATGTATACGGGTCGGCGATGATGCGCGTCTATTGATTTTACTTTTTATTTTTTGTTATCGGGTACATAATATAAGTATATAGAACGGAATATATAGGTCTTCGTACGAAGTATACGAAAAGTATACCGCCGACAACTCGACAGGTAGATCGACGATCCGTGTATAATATTGTTATATCATATATATATATATATATATACCTATACAATAATATATATATATATGTATATCGAAATGTACAATAATATATATAGGTATATACGTATAACAGGCTGTCTCGTCGAACCTAATTCCATCGGTTGTATTTTCATTTCTGATGACATGGTTACGTCTTGTAAGTTATAATGTTCCGTTGGAGTGGTCTATAGTATAACGACGACGACCACGTCAAAGGTCGGCACAAAATTGCATGGGCTCTTGTCCTTCTATTGGACTCAAGGGGTTGGGAAAATATTTACAGACGGTTTACGTTGTTTGGGTATAAAGGCATGGCAAGAAATATCTAACACAAAGTATTTATATAATAAAACAGAAAACTCTCTTAACATAATCAGCTGTTAACATTTAAAAAATGATGTTCTACAGCTTATTACGCATAAGTACCGTTTACGGCGAGTTTTGCCGGTGTACTTTCCTTTTTGTCTACGATGTTTTGTGCCACTCACAGGCATTCATCGCCATCGTCTTGTTTGACGTCTGTAATCATCAGATTGCCACCGTCTACGCGTCGCATCCTAAACAAACAAGTCATATAATGTCAGTGGTGATTGATCAAAATACTGCTGGCAATATAGGTAATACATTTGAAAATAGAAATATTATTATGTTACATCTGTTATATCAATATACCTACTTATGATATTGCATATATTAACAATTAACACAACGAACGGTATAGATAACGGTTATAAAGGGCCACAAGAGCATAATATAATATTGTTTCGATCGAAAATAAGTAAATTATAAACAGTGATGGCGGAATGCTCTAATTATATTTTCGATAGACCGATACGATTACAGTTAATAACGATTGAATTTAACAAGTAACAACATACTAAAGGTTCGGGTATGAGGCTATACTATCGATGTTAAAATAAAAACAATTTTAGTATGAAATTAACTAGTTAGTGAAATTATAATCATACTGTATTTATAACATATTATTATAATGATATTATGGGGTGTACCTTGTCATGTAATCTATGTGCACGTCTTCTCTGTCTTTCTTCCAAACGACCATCGGGTCCGGATGACCTTTCGGTTTGCTGAACTCCATGAGCGCCGTCTGCCCCTGAGCCACTTTCGTGTCCTTTGGCTCCACTCGGAATTCGTCAAATACATTTTGTTTTTGTTAGAGGTATGTTAAAGTGTATATAGTCAGTTTCTTGACATAAAATGTTATCTCAAACATCGTCACACATATTTGAGGAGGTTAATTGATTTATGATCGTGTCAGCGTTATAGACCGTGTGCTATTTTGGTCATATATTTTTTTTTTTTTGGCCTGCAATATATTTTCCGACAGCTCGCAAAACATAATATATCTCAGCTCTTGTGCAACTGTGTACAGTTTTCGGGCGTAGGTATAGGTACGTCAATTAGAAAACAAAATTTAATACGAATTTCGATAATTTTTGACTGTGTATAACATTATAATATGAACCACAGCTGTGTGCATATTATATATAGTTTTCAATATTGTACAATAGTACGCTCGGGACGAATACGACATAATATAATACGCATTTTCGTTAGGTACCTATATAGCGATGTGGGACATTTTTTTTTCGCCATGATATACATAAAGAAATTATACACACGTTACATGCATTAATATTTTACGGGGGAACGGCTTAATAATATTATATATTTTGCATTTTTAAACTTGTTTTCCGCGCCACCGCATCATCGCTCGTATATATATTATAAATAAAATTTCTTTTCTAGATCAAGCTTATCAGTCAATTTCGAACCTTAGAGATAATTTAAAAGATATTTTAAATACAGCAGAACTAATATGTTCAAAATGGAATATACCTACAGATTTTAAAACTAAGCGACAGGCATTTGCTAAACATTATTTCGATGAAGTAGATGGAGATAGACATTTAAATACAACAAAAGATAATTTTAAAGTCAAAGTTTTTTTCCAATTATTGACACCGTTTTGTTTCAAATTCGTAGACGATTTGAAGGATTATATGAAGTTGCAAGCAGTGGCGTAGCCAGGATTATGAAATGGGGGGTGTTAAGTATAAATTAAAACCAAGTTTTTACAGTTTTCGTATATAAACAAATTTAGGGTTCGGGACTTGACTTGTTGCACTAAATATTATCGAAATATGATGCAGTCAAAGTTGTCAAAATATTCTTAAATATATTCAGCTACATTTTTATATTATTTTTGAAAAATTCATAAAACATACTACAATTTTGGTAATAAAAAACTAAAAAATAAGTAGGTATATAAATAATTTATACACGGGCTTACTAATTTTTATATAGGTAGGTACCTATATTGAATAATGTGATGGACGGAGTACACTATTGCATGTTTTGGACATTTTTAAACTATTGTGAAATAAAACAACTTGATTTTTAAAAGTACTGGAATAAAATACTAGGTTAATAAATATGTAATAAAGAATAACGTGATATGAGAACACCTTGATAAACGAACACATTCTACTGATTTTCATTTTTTCGTACAATCTAGAATGTAGATGTCAATTATAGTTTTAACACAGTCTTGTCACAAAGAGACTTATAAAATCTTACATACCATAACTATGCTAAAATAGGGCAAACCGTATAGTCAAGCTCCACCCACAACTTTAACAGCCCTCCCAATCATTTACTAAATTTTTTTAATTCAATTTTATAATAGTATGCTTTTAGGCTTCGGCCTCCCCAAATCTCAAAATTAGAGCCCATTGTACCTAACCAAACATAATATTTTTAAAAATATTTTTCAATGTTATCCAAATATGATTTTTCCCGACATTTGTATGTACCTACATTTAAGTTAGAAAAATGCAAAATATGCATAAATATGCAAAAAATCTCTCAAATGTACACTTTTCCTAAAATATGCAAATTCAAACTTTGTTTGATTAGACATTTAAAATATTTCATAAGACAAATTTAAAACTTATCTAAAATAATGCGAGAAGTCCCAAACCCTATGAACAATATTTTTATTAGGGAGGAAAATATCAATGGGGGGTGTTTAAACACCCAAAACCCCCCCCCTGGCTACGCCACTGGACTTGCAAGTACGTTCAGTTTTTTAAATCCTTCTTCATTAAAAGAAAACAATGAAGCTGATATCATCAATTTGCTATAAAATATGACATAGACATTAGTTCTGATTTTACTCGACAAGTATTGTCTTTTAAGTCAATTATTAATCAAATTGAATTGCCTAATATCCTTAGTATGGTAAATCACATAATAGAAAATGATCTTTCAAGTAGCTTTCCAGATATTATTACTGCATGCTCGATATTTTTAACTATACCTGTAGGTTGTAACTGTCGCTTCAGCCGAACGATCATTTTCTAAATTGAAACTTGTGAAGAACTATTTAAGAAATACAATTTCTCAAGAAAGACTCAATAATATTTCAATTTTAAATTTAGAAAGAGAGCGCACCGAATAACTAAATATTGACCAAATAATTAACAATTTCGCAAATCAAAAAGTAAGAAATACATAAAGGGATTAGGCACACGTTACACGCATTAATATTTTACGGGGGCACGGCTTAATTATATTGTATATTTTGAATTTTTAAACTTGTTTTCCGCTCCACCGCATCGTCGCTCGTATATATATAAATAAATCCGGATTAAACACGACACCGGATTATGCACGCTTAATAATATGTACATATATAGGTAGGTATATAGTGCAGACGCATTATGGATATTGTGACGGGAATAATATAATATGCAGATTGGTCTGTCTAGGGAGGCGGCTCGGGAGCGTGGGACGATTTGAAAACGAGCAAATTGAAACGTATATAGGAAACGCGAGCACATCACTCGCCCCCGAACGAATGAATATGCGAATGGCATTTTCGGTTACCGCATGCAGGGTGAGCTGCGGTGGCTTTGGTCGCAGAGTTTTCTCAACTGTCAAAACGACGACGATGACGACGATGAGTGTGTACGTAGGGGTGGCACAAGGGGGGGGGAGGCTAGGAGACAATTCCGCGTTTAAAGGGATTAAGACCGGACCCAAGTCGTGGTTTTTTTCGTCTTTCTTTACAAGCATTATTATATTTATATATATACAATGTTTATAATGCTACTGTGTAAATATCGTAATATTTTCCCCTCCCGTGGATATCTGGTGTTCGTCGTGGCATATGATGATGTCTCAAGGAAGAGGAAAATGAAAACACAACAATGACTCACTTTATATTTTATACATATATGAGTATATTGAATTATACGGGGTGTACACGTTACGACTTCTGGCTTATGTCGTACAGAAACGAAATATACTTAACGAGCAGTCGAATAAAAATAAAAAAGCAAGAATTCTCACGAAAAATATTATTATTACCGTCGCATGCACCGCTATAATATTTTTATGACTGCACACAGCACTAATATAGTTCAAAACACCGACAGTAGGCGCGGTTATTACAATATAATATTATTATGTTTTGCATCTATTTTCAAAAAAAAAAAAAAAAACTGAAAACACCTTCGCTGTCGTACTTTTACGCATAACATAGTATAACGACACTATGTTTTCGACGATAAAGTACTATAATATTATTATATACATTATGATAATATAAAACAATACTATACGCTCGTCGCGAACGGTGTTCGACGGCGCTAACTAAAAGAATGACACAAAACGTCCGAACTCCGAGACGGATAACAATGTAATACGCATGCTAAAAACGTGTTCAGGCAATCGATTGAAATTCGATTCACGATCGTGTCGCAATAGCTACCTTTTTATTGTTACATGGGCAAGCATTGTCGTAATATTAATCGTCAAACACGACAGAAAACTTACTATTGCTTTAATCAATTTAAACGTCGACAGACGACAGTCATCGTCATCGCCGTATAACATATATTATTAAGAAACGAAAATGATAATTTGCACGTTATATTATTATTACACGCGTTTAACGATACGAATTTGAACGTTTTCGTGGTGTATATAATATATATATATATTATATTTATATCGGAAAAGTTCCAATGGAAAATAAATACTGGACGATGATAAAGGTCATGAATAGATTAACGTCATCGACTATAGCTGCTGCCGGGAAGGCGGATGAGACTGCTGCAAAGGGGGGTGGTTATTTTAAAAGTGAGAAATTTCCAACGGCATACCTACACTAGCCACGTGATATAATATATTTTTATTAACCCGGAGAACTTTTGAAAAGCACTCGGAAGGCCGCTTCCTTATATATACACGTATTTCCCTGCAGCACATTATGTGTACTATATATATTATATATATATAAATTCGCGGAGGAATTTCAAACGATTTACCTTAAATATATATTTTTATTATACATAATACATATATATATAACGAGTGCTTCGAGCCTTTCGCACTATATGTACATGTTATATATAGACATAATATGATCATGATGTATAAATTGTACACATGGACCGGCGACAGCGTCGTTGACAGAGTGGAATGGAAAAACGAATGCTTAGAATATTTGTATTTTGCAGTATTTCTGCCGCTGCAGATGGGACGGACGCCATACGATTATAAAATAAATAATAATAAACAGATAATTCTCCGGTATTCGATTACTCGATATACTCGGTACATAAAAGCGACGAAACAAAACGTTTATTGTGTTACACATAATGACGTGTACTTCTTTCGGTGCAGGCGAAGTTGCAGGTCATCGGATATAATCAGCAGACGAATAGATGATCTCAGGTGGCAGGCGATATCGTGCAGTTATCTGCTGTCCGGTATTATATAGTTAGATACGCGCTGTCAGAGTACGATGGTCTTAAGTCTAGAGGAATTCGAAATTGTAATACACCGGCTATCGGGATGTTTAAACTTTTTCGGTAATAATATATTATACACACCAAAATAGTTGGACGTTTTTATACTATAGTTAACCTGAATATATCGCAGTGGGTTACCGTTTGAATAATATTATATTATGTCTCGGTAAAATATACTTTAACCATTATAAGTATTAAGTATAGTTTTCTATTTAGGTATTTCTAATTAAAAATTAAACATTTTTGAAAAAAGCAGATACCCTATAATACCTATGTTTACTTAAACTTTTTAAAGATTAAATAATTTAGTTAATATAATTTTGTTTACTAAATCTAAATATAAGTACTTGGTACATACAAGAAAAAAAAATGTGGAACCAAAAAGTTAGTAAATACCTATATTTATATGCTAGTTGGCAGATAATAAGGTTACTCAAATCCTAATTTATTTTGAAGTGTATTTGATATTTTAAGAATATAATTTACTATGAACATATGGTACTTACATCATGGTAGCATGACTAAATATTAATTTGGAGAATTAGGTCTAAAATAATTCTTGTGTTATGTGTTTTTGAAGTTATACTTCTTTACGCAGGGTAGTGAGGAAAAAAAAAGCGAACGGGCGGCCGTACGAACGCGAAAGCGTACATGTCCGTAAATAAATAAATATTGTCATGGTAGCAGTGGCGTATTTACGGGGGGGATCATTGGGTTTGATCCCCCCCCAAGGCTTGAGTTGAGTTTTTTTTTTTTTTAAATCTAAATTAGACGATAGTCCGGGAGCCGTCGAAAGAGTGAGGACTGAGGAGAGCGCGCGAGCAGCTGCTGGCTTATTTTGTAGTATTTCTGGACATACTACTGGTAAAGAAAAATTTATCCTTGAAAAAAAAGGAGTAGAGAATAATATACAATCTTTATGTGCAACTATTCCTAAATTGTTATATAATGGATCATTAGAAATTAAATCTGCCAAGTTTGTTGATGTGCAATGCCTAGTATGCATCAAAGTATGTTCCACCTGAATACATTTGGTTCTATAGATCTTTAGTTGAAGAAACCAGTTCTAATCAAGATAACAATGGTACTATATCCAATGATGAAGATGACTAGATATTAAAAATTGTTACTCAGTTTTAATATTAATATTAAAGAAAATATATTTTAGAATATTAAGAAATCAAAATGATTATTAGTTTTGTTTTATTAATTTTATTGTTTTGAAGTATAATTTTGTTTAAGATTTCAAATTTGAATTATTATGAGTGATATTATTTATTATTTTTATTATAAAATTTAAGAATCGAGGAGATTATTAGTTTTGTTTTATTAATTTTATTGTTTTGAAGTATAATTTTGTTTAAGATTTCAAATTTGAATTATTATGAGTGATATTATTTATTATTTTTATTATAAAATTTAAAAATCAAGGAGATCATTAGTTTTGTTTCAAATATTTTACTGTTTAACTATGATTATCGCTATCTTTAAGGTATAATAGCCAGTTTTTATGTAAAATTAAATGAATAACAATTTAATTTTTCAGTTAACATAATACTAAGTGGTTAAAGTAGAAATATTACTGAAGAATAAACAAAATTCATAAAGTAATATATTTAAACTATATATAGCTAAATATTATTAGTGGAAAAACTTATGACTTCTATACACTTACTAAGCTTATTTTAATACATTTATTTGTATATTTATCAGAGTTAAAACTAAAAACAATAAATCATTTTTGGAGTTATCTTGTTTATTGTCCAGAAATTATAACTATTTTTTTGTTTATTTTTAAAATCATGTACAGGTTTAGTTTTTTTTTCTTAAAACTCAAGTACGCTGTTTGATAGTATAATTACATGATAATTATTAACTCAGTTAAATAAAAAAAATTAATTCTTAGTAAGATTTTTACATTATAAAAAAAATAAAAAAAAAAGATTTAATAACTCCGAGCAATAAACAAGACAACTCCAAGAAAAATTTCTTATTTGTGGCTAAAAGTGTAAAAAATATTCATGTATCAACTTAATTAAGGGTACCACAGTTTTTATCACTATTTTAAGCATATAAAATAATTTTTCTTTTTATTATTCTTCACTTAAATATATATTAAACATTAAATATGTGCTTCCTGAAAAAAATGATAAAATGGAGCTGTCTGGTTATTGCACAGAGCCCTTCAATTGTCCAAGACATCTAGAAAACTAGACTTTGTTTTGAAAAATAAAAATAAAAAAAATTGTAGTAAAATTGTAGTTTTATATTTAAGTATTTAAAGTTAGGGGGGTGAGGGGGCGGAGCCCCCCTCGAGTTGATAAGTACTGGATAAAATCATATCCCCCCCCATGACAGAATCCTAAATACGCCACTGCATGGTAGTGTTGTTATATTATATATTATAATATATATATATATATAAATTATCTGTATATAATATAAAACAGTAAGCTGGATTGTCTGCTATCAACGCACAGCTCAAACCATTGGACGGATCTGGCTGAAATTTGGCATACAGATAGCTATTATGATGTAGACGTGCGCTAAGAAAGGATTTTTCGAAATTCGCATTTTAAATAGGTGCTCAAACAGGGACATTGAGATTCAAGATGGAAATTGGAAATTTTATTTTTATTTATTAATAGTTGCCATTGGTTACAGTCTACATTAGAAATTAGCATTTATTTATTGGTTGCCATTGGTTATTCGGGCAGATCAGGTAAAAGCTTGCATCAAATCAAGTTATTGAACATTGCCTACCAGGGTGGCTGAGTTGCACTTACCGCAGCAAGTTACACCCAAAAGGAGTTCAACAATCATAATTATATCGTAGCACACACACATGCACAGTGTTTGTTAATTCGTAGTTCGGTTATTATTAATTAATCCAAAAAAGAAACAAGCGTTGCGAGGTTAGTGGTTGGTTAGTGGTGGTCGTTAATATTATATAAACATTGCAAAATAAAAAACAGATTCATCTATCTTGGCCCATACTAATTAATATGAATAATTAATGATCGATTATTATTTATTTTTATTATTATTATTATTATTATTATTATTATTATTCACTCACAAATCTATTGTCTGGATAAAACAATACTACAAACAATTATCCATCGATCTGTCGAATAAAAATATAAAAAAAAATAATAAAACTATCAATAATAAATAATTAGTACCATTCAAAAGAAGTTTAACTTCCCGCGCGCGTACTGGTAACACACATACTTTTTTAAATGTTTTCTGACCTTCTAGCCATTTTTTCAATTAATCCTTTTTCCCCTTTGTTAAATTATCTATAATTTAAGGAACTGCAAAGTATAATACTGGTATAATATGGTATTATACAAAACCAAAATAAAATACCATATTTTAACATCTCTACAAATAAATAACATGTTATTCTTAATTTTTTTTTATATTTACTTATAAAATTAAGGACTCTTTACTAATTTAGGTAGGTTTGAAACTACGGGCCCCTAATTAATTTTGCACCCCGGGCCACATATAGCCAGTTCACCCCTGTTAATATGTAATTTCGTCCAAATTAGAAAATAACATAACTATAAAAAAAACTGTGTTCTTATTTTTTTGAAATTTTTTGGTTACAGAATAATTTACTAACGTGAAACCTTGTTTTAAATTTTCAGTGCTTAGCTATACAAATTGAACATTTTATACATTTTAATTACAAAATCATTTTTTAAGTTTTAAATTTGATAAATTTGAAATTTAAAACTTGTAAAAAAAATTGTGCCAGATGTTTTTAATATTTTTCGACTGCTATAGTAACAATATATCAGGAGCTTCGCATTAAATTTTCACACTTTTTGACCCGACAAATAAAATTTATTGACAATTATAGAAAAAAAATTTAAAAAATTTAAACTGAAAATGTCCGAAACAGCTCGTGAACAGTCGAAATATTTTATATTTTATATAATATAATCAATAATTTTATTATATTATCAATATACGCAAGATATTAATAAATTATAAATTATAATCAATCTATCGCGGACCGTCACTATAACTTATCGCTCCCGTTTTTTTTTTTTTTTTTGTTAAATCCAACCAATCTATCTAATAATGCGATAATCTTTCAGACAACTGATCTGAATTCGTTAGAATGTCCATTTGAGATCAGTCAGTCCAAATTTTAAGATTTCTGCTTTAAATTCCGAATAATTCCCGAATAATCAACGTTTGAAAATTCCGAAATTTCAAAATATTCGAGCTACATTTGTAGATGTTAGGGTGGTGAAATTGTGAAAAGTGGATTGACCCATCTCAAGTAGACATAATAACGAATTCAAATCTGTTTTTAAAAGTATTATTGCATTACTAGATCGATTAGTATGATGGAATAAAAATTGGCTGTTTTGGCTCAAATAACTGTTCAATAAATATTTATTTCGTCAGGAACGTTTTTTCACGGCTATCCACACATAGAGGCATAAAATTACCACTAGTATCAGGAACTCATGATCTATTCGTAACTTTTCTTCAGTTTCGGCGGTGGCGGCGGCGGCGGCTCCGCGGCTGTTGCGACGACGCGCGGCCGCAGTAGCTACTCGCTCAACGGCAATCACGATCATAGCATACGTCCCTGGTACATTCTGTTACATTATAGAAAAAATCGTCAGAATATTCGTTTATACAACCCGAGTACAAAATATAGTCGTTTTTAGCGAATATATCATCCAAATAACTCTCATTAGATCACCTTAGGTGCAATAAAAAATGAATAATTTAATTTGTATAGGTACCAATATTAAAATTCACGGAGGTAGATTAACTACTAGCATTGATTTATGATTATAGTATACAATCAATGTTACCAAGTACTACCTAGTTAGTAGTTACTACTAATGTGTGCGTAATTTGATTTGACTAGATGATTAAAGAACTTGGATACCTAGCTAACAAATGCATACACTTTTGTAATCGCTTATCATCTCTAGTTATTAGTAGCTTATAACAATATTATAAAATAATAATTGTATTATGCTGTAATAGATGTATTAGGTAATTTATTTAAATTGGAATTTAACTGTTTATGAATCACGATGAAAAACTATTTATAGCGAACAATATTATATTGACAAAAAAATTTGCGATTTTTACGAATTTGTAAAAGTAAATACGGACATTTTTAAAAGTACCAACTAGATCCAATTGGTGACCAATTTTGAAACCACCTTCGAAGTTTAAAATCGAATCCATCTACTTGAAAAAATGTCTTCAGACGTTCAGACACAAAAAAGTATGTGTGTTACCAGTACAATAATAGTACATAATATGAACATTATATTATTGGATATAGTAGTATAGTATATTGTATAATATTATTAATATTATGTAATATGTTACTATCTTAAAGTTAGATTCTTTTTTGGTCATTTTTAAAATAAATATTTTTTGTCTTTGGCCCAATCCACCACATTGCCACAAACAACAATGAAAATATTGTATTCAAGGTATTTCATGAAAATTAAACGCAGGTGCTTGATAATTTAAAAATTCGTAACGATTAAAATTTAAAAAAGCAGGTAAGTAGGTAACTGTGTGTGACTCTGCTGTACAGTAGGTTGCAAATGGATGACTGTAATGAATGGTGTTAAATTTGAATAGGCCTACCAGAAAATTTTAATTAGGGCCAGTACATGAAAAAACCACAATATTTGGTGAATACTTCAAGTATCTCCGGTTATTTGTTTTTGTAATAATAACAAATTACGAAAATCGATTTTTTCAACAACTAGTTTTTCGAATAGTTTTCTATATTTTGAATTCTAAGTCAGAATGATGCATATTTGATACTAAAATGTTGTGTTTTTTTTTGTTGTTGTGTGTGTATTTACACGACATTCGACAATTAGTCGAAAAATAATTGATTTACAACTTTGGTGGTGGTTTCTTGTAGCATATGAATATAGTTGGGTCAAGATTGAATACAAAAATAAAAATAAATGGATGTCGGTCTGCTGTACAGTAAGTTACGAGTGGGTTAATATATAATGGATTGTATTAAAGATGAATTAAATGATATAATATTGTTGTATAAAAAAAACGATTCTGAGGGGAGACGGTTCGTCGATCTGGATTTTTTATATTGTAACTATTTATTATAACCAGTAACTTAAATTAATATTATTTTTAATTCGTTGCTATAGTGATAAACAAAGTGTTAGAAATTAAAATCCTATTTTTAACGGTTTTTCGTAATTTGTCGGTAGTTTTCCCCGTTTTCGAAAATCGAAAAATGACCTCTCTTAAGTACCATCTTTATCCAATTTTCTAAAAGATGAGGTACTGTATGTTAAAATCGAAGCACTCTTTCTGGTAGAAATGTTGTACCTATACATGCAATTAAAAAAAAATAAATAAATAAACACCAATGTAAAATACTAGCTTCCTGTCAAAAAGTTTGAAAATGTAATACATGGTTTTTAATAAATAATAACTTGTTCATTAACCAACTAAAAAAATATCGAAAATACAAAATAACATATATACAATACTTTTTATTAGCGTTTAAAGATAGAATTTAGTATCGTTTATACTGTGGTATTACTTATAAAGTGATTAAGCTATTTTATAATTGTTTCGGTCGTTCAGAATAATAAAGGTTTAGTTTATGAATAAATTATTGTATTATGATTTTTTTTTTTATTAAAATACCTACCGGTCACCTAGTTTAGTTTGTATAGTTAATGTTAAATGTTATAATAATAGTTATATTATCTTGATTTATCATTTATGTGTAGTAACTAATTGGGAATTTACTATTGATTTTATTTTCTAATAATTATTATTTGTTAGAACTCGTCACAAATACATTATAATCTATTATTAGTTCATAAAAATACTAAAACGGGTACAATTTTACTGTGAAAGACTACTGACCGTAAAAACACTGTAATAATGTCAAGTCTCAATTAAATATTTTTGAATCATTTTTGACTCGTTCATATTAGGTTAGGTTAGGTTAAATTGAAAACCACTTAATTTTTTTTTAAACATTGAAAGCCATACGATATGTAGTATTTATTTATGACAAATTGGCAATATTTAGTAAAGAAACAACTATTTACTTGACAAAACTGAACATTTAAACGGTGAAATAAAATAATATTATGTCAAGAAGATTTTTCCTCTTTTAATACGGTTTTTGGATCATAGATCTTTGACTAATAAAATCAGTGTGCCGTGTGCGTCAGCTTGTGTGCCATAAAACTACTTCTTACAGAAAATGACTTGCCCCATACCTATCATGGATACGGTTTTTCGCCAGTGTGTTTGCGTCGATGTACCGTCAACTGACCACTTTCACAGAATGACTTATCGCATACATCGCACGCGTACGGTTTCTCGCCAGTGTGTGTGCGTCGATGTGCCGTCAAACTTCCACTTTCAGAGAATGACTTGTCGCATACATCGCACGCGTACGGTTTTTCGCCAGTATGTGTGCGTCGATGCACCGTTAAATGACCACTTTCAGAGAATGACTTGTCGCATACATCGCACGCGTACGGTTTCTCGCCAGTGTGTGTGCGTCGATGCACCGTTAAACGACCACTTTCAGAGAATGACTTGTCGCATACATCACACGCGTACGGTTTCTCGCCAGTGTGTGTGCGTCGATGCACCGTTAAATGACCACTTACGGAGAACGACTTGTCGCATACATCGCACGCGTATGGTTTTTCGCCAGTGTGTGTGCGTCGATGTGCCGTCAAACTTCCACTTTCAGAGAATGACTTGTCGCATACATCGCACGCGTACGGTTTCTCGCCAGTGTGTGTGCGTCGATGTGATGTCAAACTTCCACTTTCAGAGAAAGACTTGTCGCATACATCGCACGCGTACGGTTTCTCGCCAGTGTGTGTGCGTCGATGTGCCGTCAAACTTCCACTTTCAGAGAATGACTTGTCGCATACATCGCACGCGTACGGTTTTTCGCCAGTATGTGTGCGTCGATGCACCGTTAAATGACCACTTACGGAGAACGACTTGTCGCATACATCGCACGCGTACGGTTTCTCGCCAGTGTGTGTGCGTCGATGTTTCATCAAATTGTTACTTTGGGTGAACGACTTGTCGCATACATCACATGGGTACGGTTTTTCACCAGTGTGTATGCGTCGATGTACTGTCAAATTGCTTCTTACAAAGAAAGACTTGTCGCATACATCGCATTGGTACGGTTTTTCACCAGTGTGTATGCGTCGATGTACTGTCAAATTGCTTCTTACAAAGAAAGACTTGTCGCATACATCGCATTGGTACGGTTTTTCACCAGTGTGTGTGCGTTGATGGCTTGTCAAATGGCTACTTCGGCTGAACGACTTGTCACATACAACGCATATGTAAGATTTCTTCTCCATTTGTCCGTTGTTGTGTCGTTAGTCGGTTTCTATTAGCAAATAAATTATTTACAATGTAATTGTATTTTGTACAGTTATTTGGTTCCTATGCTTTTCCGTTTATGACCGATTAGCATTTATTGACTTCACAATATTTTTAAGCCAGTACTTGTTATATTACTTTTAAAACTTTAAAAATATTATGTTGTGCTGAATATAACACAATCATTAATTTATTTTAAGTTTTTAATTTTAAAATAATAATATATTACCCAGCAATGAACTCTTTGATCTTAATCTATTAATTGTTTCTTGGGTATCAATATTGTAAGATTAATAACACATCTTATCCTGCACAGCAGTATAACCACTACCGGTCAGTAATCAGTTATAGTCGGTGGCAGATCAGGATTGTGCTGCCGATAAGTAATATTTTTTGTGAAAGAAGATAATAGTTAGGTAAAGTATACAATTATAGATCTATTAGACCTATTTTTACTAATAGATCTTTCTTCCTACTCCTTTTTTAGTCACCAATGTGGTAGTTCTTAATATTGGACATGGTATTTGCGCGAATTTCGTACTTGTAATAAACTAGTGCCACCTATAAGTATCTACCTTTATATATTTAAAGGTAGGCATCTAAACCTTCCTCTTGAATCACTCTATCGATCAAATAAATAATGGTAAATTATATAATATAACAATATCATAATATTAAATTATATCTTAATAACTATCCACGATCTGACTATGTGTATATGGTATTTATGGGAATTACCCGTTAGCGCCAAAAACATTAATTCGTTTTGAGTACAGTCTATTTGCGCCAAATGTATCTGTGTAAACATTTTACATTAACGACTTGTTATAATTATTATATTATAAAGACACAGCTTACGTTTTAACACTTGTAAGTTGCAACTCATAATAAGGTTATTTTGATAAGCCTATAGATTTAAAAGTTTTGTATATACATATTATTGCGCAGACAGACTGAAAACAAGTTTTATATTAGTTTTATTATGTTGTACAATGTACGATGTAGGTACTTCAGGTATCGGATATCGTTATTCGCAGTCTTTTAATGAATACTTTTATCTTTTACTCAAGAATACATATTCGAATAAATGAGAATTAAGGTATTCTGACTACCTATAAAAAATACAAATAAAAGTATTCAGGATAAGTATTTGAATACTTTTTAAAAAAAAATATTTAAAATAGTATTCGAATACAAAAAAAGTATTCGTGAGAGTTTTTCCTGTAAGGCATGTTTTTGAGGAAAAAAACAGGTCGCGTGCAGGCCCCTTAACAGAAATCAGTAACCACATAAATTATTCTGATTTTACTATATCTGATGTGACCGCAGTACGAAAAAGTATTTACCATGCTCGTAAAAAATTTATTCCTTCAAATCTTAAGTCTATGTCGGATGTTCATAAAGCATTAAATTATATAAGTTTGACTACCTACATCTAAAGATGAAGATTTTTTTATTAATTAATGATGGATTATCTTATATAATTTTATTTGTTTGCCACAAAAATTAAAAATTGTTATGTTAGTCGGAAACGATATATATTCACGGAACTTTTTCGTACTGTCCATAGTATTTTAAATTTTAATCAATTATTTGTAATTCGCATGGGTTTATGAACAAATATTATGTACCTTTAGTATTTTGTATTTTAAATGATAAATTGACAGAAACTTATGTACTTGCTTTGACATATATGTTAAAAATAAAGCAATGCAAAATGTCAGTTTAATGTTGAAACCAAAATATGTCACTGTTGATTTCGAATTAGCTATACATCACGCTGTAAAATCTGTATGGCCATTATCAGAAAATGTAGGCTGCAGTTTTCACTTGACTCAAGCTTGGTACAGAAAAAGTCAAGGACTAGGATTAACTTCAGCTTATAAAGATAGCAAGTGGTTAACATTTATATTTGGTTTAACTTTTCTCGATCCAAATGAAGTTTCTTATTATTTTGCTGATGATTTTATGTCTGAAATTCCCAATGATCCAACATTTAAAGAATATACTGATTATTTAGTAGATAACTACATTGGAGAAAATTCGAATTTCCCTCCAAACATTTACTCTGCATTTCACCATAATAACTGTGAAACTTTCCATACTCACTTCAATGATCAGTTTTATAAATCTCATCCTAATATTTTCACTTTTTTAGAGATTTTAACCAAAATAGTTCAAACCTATGTTTACATTAAAATGAATAGTAGTGTTAAAAATATTCCTAACCTTCCAAAAAATTCACAGGTTAAAACAAGATTGAAAAAAACTTTAAAAGCAATTGATCATTATAAAAACAAAAAATTAACGCGTTATGAATACTTATATGTACAAATAGATGCATTTAATTATAATAAAGATTAAAATATATTAGGACACTTTTTAGAATTAGAATTCGTAGTACTGACTATGTGTAATGTGTTTGACGTTTGTGTATTATTAATATTATTATGTTTTAAAACTCGTAATATATTAACTATGATTTGAAAAAAAAATGTATACTTAATTGATTATTATTTTTTTTTTAAAGTGTATAGTTGTAGGTACATGATTTTTTTTAAAACTTCGTAATATTGTCTATTAACTATGTGCAATGTGTATTATTGTTATAAATATTGACTAGGATTTGAAAAAAATTGTACTGTAAGTAGTGTACTATAACTATTATAATGTTAAAATTAAAAATTAAAATTGATTATTTATTAATTATTATTATGTGCTGTAAAATTCGTGTCTTTGAAATATATGAATTTATATAATATAATATAATTTAGTTGTCAATGTAAAATGTTTATACAGGTAAATTTGGCTCAAATAGGCTGTTGCAAAAAAAAGTACCTTTTTTATTTTGGTGCAAATAGACTGTACCCAAAACGAATTGATTTATTTTGGCGCAAATGTTAACGGGTGATGCCCTTATTTATGGTACACGTTGGGCACTTCGACGTGTCAAAACGTTAATACCTAATAATAATAATAATAATAATAATATGTAGGAGCTATTGTAAGAGCACTACGCATTTATATATAGGTATATATTATATATATATATATATTATATACATATAGTATAACCTATACCGGATTACGGTTCGTCCAAACTAGCCTATAATCTTAATTTGACTCCATTGTACTGTACGTCAACACAACTAAACATCACCGGTGTATGCATAATGACGATTTCCATATTGTGCGCCTGGTAATTAAGGTCTATTTTTTTTCCTGTCATTACTGTGGCTTTTGTTATGAGTGTATTCTGTTTGTATATGGCGTTTGTTTAGAAGCGCATCTGCAGTGTTTGTTTTGTTTTCATTTATTTTTTTTTTTACCTCCGTTCAATACTTCTGCTGTTTCCCTAAAGGTGATATGAGAATTTATTATAAAACATATGAGAGGTATTGAATGTCCACGGTAGAACAATAATTGTCAGTTTCGATATTTTTCACACGATCCGTATTTGTTATGAAAAATATAGCCGACATACGATATAGTGAGTCAGATATCGAATGATCGATCATTGAATTTATAATATAGATGTCCCACCTAGGTAAAATGTTTTAACACGATAATAATTCTATAATATAATATAACATAGATTGGTACATTATATTATAATTTTCAGGATGCATGTGATGGGTTAGTTAGATTTATACCTTCTATTATAGTATTATTACTTATACATATTATCATGTATATTATATATTATTATCTATATGAAGTGTGAGTATTTTAATTTATACAACGAATGTATGATAATGATAATAATATTATTGTATTCATAACATTTTTTATTAAAATAATAAATTATTAATTATTTTTTTAAATTACAAGTATATGAGCAGCTTAGGAATAGTACCTATAGTAATATAGTAATATAGGTACCTAATACCTATATGCTGTTTTAGTATAATAATAGTATATAGTAGTATAGTAATATAATAGGTAACTAATAAATAGGTATATGCTGGTGAGTTTTAAAAATTAAAATTATTATAATTATTGTTTTGTAGTTAGCCATAGATAAATGCCGACTATAGCGAACTCTACGTAGGTAGGTACTTATAAAATTTAGTACCTAAACATAAGTACCTATATATAATAGGTATATGAGAAATGAAATGTTATAGTTATAGACAATAAAATATAAATCACTTGGCGAGTAACGACGTGGTGTCGATAAACTTAGATTATATTATATTTATACCTATTTATGGTGTAAGGACGAATAAGCGTCTACACGTTTTTACATTTTACTTTTGTAAAATGGGAATTTAAACTAACACTTGCCGCTCACTGAGTACAAACCACAAAACTACTTCATTTTTGCAGATTTATAAATTATATGCAAAAAATAGCATGATACTTATAAAAATAGCAGAAAAAATGCAAATACACTAAAATATGCAAAAATATGCACTAAAAACTTTTAAAGCTGCGTTCTTTTTAGCATGGAACGGATTTTTAGCTTACTCTGCTATCTTTGGTTGTGCTACAAACAAATATGCAAATGCTAGAAGTCTCGAGCCCTGATAATTATCTATGGTATTAAAAAAAAAAATTGTAAATATAATAAATTCCAAATTAATCATATCACAATAGCCATTAGGTACTTATAACTTGTTATACATCAACAACAAACCGTGACACTATAATAGATATACAATAGTATACTTTAGAAGTTTTAATTGCCCACGAATAATATTATACAATCACAACAAAATAACTAAAATAGTTATTCTAGGTTTTTTATTATGTAATTTCGTCCAAATTTGAACTTAAAATGACTATAAAAATAAACTGTGCTTATGTATTTTTTCGATTTTTTGATCACAGAATAAACTTCTTACGTGGAATCTTGTTTTAAATTTTCAATCCTTAGATATAAAAGTTGAACATTTTATACATTTTTAACTACAAAATAATTATTCAATTTTAAATTTGATACATTTTGTCAAAGTCAATCTTTAAATGTTTATAAAAAAAAATGTGGCTATGTATTTTTAATATTTTTCAACTGCTATTGTAACAATATATCAGGAGCCTTGTATTACATTTTTACACTTTTTGACCCAACAGATAAAACTATATTGATATTCATAGAAAAAAAAAATAAATTGAAATATGAAATTGTCCGCATAAAGCTCAAAACAAATGAAATATTTCGAAAATTTTATCAACTATAAGAATTGATAAAATAAACATTCAGTACAATTTTCATGTATTATCTACAGTTATTCGTTTTTGAATTACAACAAAATAAGAAAATCGCTACATGAGAAATCGAGTGAATATCCAATGTTGTGAAAATTTGAATTTCAAACACTCATAAAAATGTAATTTGTCTTTCTTCTAGAAATTTATTTTTGATAAAGGTAGACAAATTTATGAGGAATCTTGTATTACATTTTAAAATCTTAGATTTAAAAAGAACATTTTTTATGAATTTCTAACTAAAAATAATTTGCAAATTTTAGTAATTTTTGCGTATTTTGTCAATATTTGAATTTTAAATGCTTTTAAAAAAAAATTACTACTGGGAATTTTTTACTTTTGACCTCGAAGTACCAACTAGATTCACTTTCCTATCAGAAAAGATACTGTTGAAGAAAATCTAAGCATTTTTACTGTCCTAAAACGTGATGACCATGCCACGATAAATAAGACAGGATGATGACAAATCCTGCAAAATAATGCTAAAACGAAAATAAATGCGATGATTTAATAAACGCTATTATGCTGGGAAGAAACTATTAAATAATTATAATTCATAAAATAAAATTGAATAAATCGCACCAATAAGTGTTGGACAGCTACTTTTACTTAAAATTTAAATTATTGTTATTTTATTATTTCACATTGTCGAAATATGTTCTTTATATCACTGATGCTATATATAAATAAGTTCTGCAAATAAATTTTGCATACTCGGTGGTTATATACAACAATTTGTTATTAACTATAAACAATAATTTTAATGCGTATTGTTGTTATCCATTGAGCATAAAGCACAGCTTAATACGTATATAGAGTATAGTATGGTTTAATAATAACTTTAATGTTGACACAATTTATTTGATAACTATTTCGGTATATTATATTGTAATATATTATGTTCACACTTTTCAAATAAGCTGATTGTGGAGAAGTGATATTATATCGTTAAGAATAAAAGCCGATGACATAAGAATAGGTATTATTATTTATTTTATAATCATAAATTACATATTCTTTTAGAAATATTAACTATGTGTAGGTAATTATATTAAAATATTAAAGTAGTATGTATATGGGTATTGTATAAATATTTATACTTAATTGTCAAATAATAATATGATTGTTTATTGATAGTTAAAATATTAATATATCTAAACACTCTACATGTGATTATAGTACCAATATAATAATTTATAACTTATAAGTTGCCGATTAAAAATCGAAAGTTGATATAGATTATAGATTATAAATATATCCTACTTGTTATATTATAATATACATTAATACATAAGGTACCTATGATATATTTTAACAAAAATATGAAATAAATAACGATCATTAAAATATTATAATATTATGAAAACAATTTTGGTACCAAACCTAGGAATATCCGATGACAAACTTAGTAGGTACCTAGAGTACCTGCTACGCATAATTCAATATGATTATAGATAGATAGTTAATAAGTTATTTTTTTTATGAATTATCTTGGTTATTTTTCCAAAAAAGCACAACCAAATTGAATGTGAGATTAAGTTTAGGTGCGTCCGAGTTGCGTGCGACATTTACATACTGTATTTACTTTATCGTAAATCTTGATGGAATTATATACTGTAAAAACATACTGTCATACTGTCCACAGAAAAAAAACAATAGACAAGCACAATTCCATAAGAGACAATAGGTACCTATAGGTAATGGATAAATATGAAAATAACCATATAATATTTAATATGGTTCAAATTCGTTGACAAATCAGCATACGGTATATTTCTACTTTACCGGGCACCCTTTTTTTTGCAATTTTTTTTTTTTGGAAACTTATGTAGTTAAGTATGCTGAAAACGATAGTGAAATCCGAATTTGGTTTTGCCATTGCATTCACGCCAATTGCACGCTAAATGTTGGCGTTGAAAAAAAATACGAAAAAAAATTTATTTGTCTTTTGGGGGGGGGGGGGCTGGAGAAATGTCTAAAAAATGGTAACGCCCGTGGTACTTGGTGTTTTGAATGCAGGGTTTCGAAATAGGTCACGCAAATTCACGCCAATTGCACGCTGAATATTGAGACATAAAAAAGTGATTAAAATTTAAAATTCTGATGAGGAGGGGCTGTAGAAACGTTTCTACAGCCCCCCCACTTTGTTTACATTTTTAAACTTGACCTAGTGCCAAGCAAATTCCAAAACCAGTCACGCCAATTCACGCTAATTGCACTCTAAATATTTAACCAAAAAAAATTTTGAAATTCAATATGGGGGGGGGGGGCTGGAGAAACGTACGTTCTACAACGCACATATCGGGGCATCATTAATTATTATTAATAATTATAATAATTATTGTTATACTAGGTAGGTATTATTATTTTGCTAGTGGCAATTCACTTTATAATTTATCAATAACTCCAACAAATGTGGGTAGGTAATGTCCCGGATACGGAATATAATATAATCAATTCTTAGATTTTTTTCCAAGACAAAAAAAATAGTATGAAATAAAATATATTTCTACGAAACCAATATACCTTACTTTTAAATAAATGGATTTTAAATTTTCAAATAATTTCGTTTTGCGATATTTTTTTGTTTAATGATATATTATACATTTTGTTATTCGTTACACTTTTTTTTGAGGTATTCAATACTTTTTGATTATCGCTTTCCGTTATAATTACGTTTACAAATTTCAACAGTTATTTTTCAAATTTAACGTTATAATCATAATTCATAACGTTTTCAAGCCCCGCTTGCCATCACAAGCTTAGAAATATATTTGAAAAAATCATGATTTTTCAGTAAAAACCAAATCATAATATTATCATAATTTTGATAAAATCTTATACAAATATCACTTCTATGTCAAGATCATGTCTAAAATATCGAAAATCTCAATAATAAGTAATAACATATAACTAATTTGCAAATCAATCCATCAGTGATATCGCATTAGATATTAAATGTAACTATACACTATAACAGACCATTTCAGTTCTAAATGGTTGACTTGCATCTCTTCAATCTACACTATAATATGATATTAAATTAAACCAAGTTTTATAACTCATACATTATATTATTATGTTAAAACATGTAAACATACTATCATACGTTCAATAAAAATGTGTTCAATTATCATAAGCTCACTGTAAAAATATAAATACCTAACTAATATTTTACCTTTAAAGACCGGTAGGTACATTCATAGATACCTTTTGCTAAAAGTTACTATTTTTGTTTAAATTTCATAAAAACTGTATTCATAGAGGCATAGAGCACAACTCATCAGCTAGGTACATAATATAATACCAATACCATCATTACAATGTTCACTGATTTTCATCACTATACCTGTCTCGAAATACACAAACCTATAACACGTCGGTTAAGAATGATTTTCAGATTAAGTATAAGAAAACTATATTTTTATGATTTTCCATCAATGTAACATGGAAATCGGATATTTGTCTCCAATTATTACCGTTAAATACATGAGGGTATATTTATACTGATATCATACCCAATCGCTTAGGTATATTATAATAAAGCATATGATAGGTGGGTTGGTACAGATTATATCTTATATGCATCACTTAACACTTATTTTACACAAAATACTAGGAATTTATTTTTAAGTTTTTATACTAGATACATAAATATTTTATTCGTTGTTCTATTTACTTTATAAACAATGTAAAACGCATGTATATTACCATCACAAGTTAGGATATATCTTGCCATGTCCAGTAGATATTAAACAATTAGTCATAGGTAGCTTGATTTTATATGGGTAAAATATATTATATTCATACTATTAAATTTCTATATTCGTTGTAACTATCAATATTCTGATATTAAATATAAACATATTTATACTCCAACACATATAGGCACTATATATATCTTGATAAAGCTATCTTAAGACGATACGAAAATAATAAAAATCTCACAAAAATGTGTAATTTTAACAGTCTGAAACGCTGATATAAATATAGCTTTTATTGTATTCGACTTTACTCTAAATAATTGATAGGTACACATATTTGTATAATAATGTCATATTTTCACTGAAAATATATACATACTTGATTAAAAATCAACTGATTTTTTCGAATAAAAATCATATTAGATGCATCTATCTATATGAAAAATATTATATTTCTATGGTTGTCATAAATATCACCATTTTGATCGTAAATATCAGCATATTGATCTTAAATATAAACACATTTTTTGCAAATATAAAAATATGTATACCTCGATGCACATGGGTACCTAGTACCTACTATAAAGATCTTGATAAAAAAAATATCTTAATGAGACGGATACGTGAATATTAAAAATCTCACAAAAATGTATAATGTCAACAGTCTACACAACCGATAAAAATATACGTTTTTTTTTTTTGTATTCCACTTTAATCTAAATAATTGATGCACGAATTTGTATAACAAAATCATATTTTCACTGAAAATATAATATATTTTCAGTATATATTATACAAACTTCATATTAAAAATTACCAGATTTTCAAATAAAAATCATATTAGATGTATCTGTATTATCTATTTTCACACTATATTCATTTACAAAAGTTGTAATTTCAATAAAAACACATGTACCTAATTATTATCATTATCATTGCCATCATAAACCGTTATATATAATATATTCGCTATTTACAGTTTCCTATGTTATTTTAACAAATAGCTAACAAAATTCGAAATATTAACAAAAAGAAACATTTCACCAACAAAATCAGTCTAATGTATGCAGTTACATTTTTTTTTCTTCATTCAGGTTCTTCGATAGACTATATTCAATATGACCATGTATGATGATTTTCTACGTTATTTGTTTAACTCGAGATACCTACATTTAAGATCATACAATACATAATTATCATTCATACGGTTCGAAATTCAGAAATCACAACCACTAGCATACATATGTAACTATATTTTACCCTGCTCACCACTCCACAGTCCACAATAACCAAAAACACTAGCATACGTGCACGACTATATTTCTCCCTCCACCCCTACACTAAGTTAGTTTCGTGTAGGTTAGGTGAGGTTAGTTTCCTGTAGGTTAGACTGAAAAATAAAACAATGAATAGGTATATATATACCTACTTATATTTATATCATGCACATGAGATCTTCCAGCAAATAATTATTACCAAGAAAATTTTTAACACCATCATCTCTGATTTACTTTAAATAATATTTTTAGTCCAATATAACTAATATAAGTTGGAGGTGCTAAGCACCCCCTGGCACACAGTGGAATGAAACACAAATTTAGTGTGCCGAAAGTACTATTTTTTAAACTAAAAATGTATTGGTTCTTTTTATCAATAATTTATCGTTACAATATTCTGATGCTTAAACCAGAATTTCAAAAGAATTAATTAACATACACCCGATTTACAGCTGTTAGTATAAAATATATACATTATTTGATTGATATTTTCAAATTTTTATATTATTTAATTTGCACACTTCAACGATAAAAATAGAATTTTATTTATGTAACAACGACATATTATTTTTTTATTTTAATTTTTTTTTTTTTTTGTAATTGCTTTATTATGTTGACATTTTAAGCTTTTTAGTGGTTTTTGAACTTTTGAGGAGTAATACTGAAATTTACGCAATTTTACCAACTATTCAATACATACATATCAACCCATTGTCAGCATAATGTATATGCTTGCTATGCCCTATGCGATTGTTTTGTTTGTACAGGGTGTTTCAGCATGCTCACTCCTCACCAATATTTTATCCATTACCATAATGAATTTGTTCAAATAAACTGATTTTTTGAATTTCATTAAATACCTATACCTAGGTAGACTTGAACGACACATATTATTTGCATACATTTAAATAAAAATTTAAATACATATAGTTTCCAAAAATAAACTTAATACTAGTTCTACGTCAAATATAAAATAGATATAAAGGAGCACATTGAAAAGTTCCGACCACCTTACTGAGTCTACAAACATAGAACCAAAGAATGATGTCTTCTAACTACCTACTTGAATTCGTATCGTGAAAACAAAAACACATCGATCACATAATATATAACACGATAATATATTAATATGATAGATACACATTGTATTACTTCATTTAATATCACTTATTATTTGGTCTCTTCTAATTGTTATTATTATTATTATTATTAATGTGCCCCAATTGTATCAAATACTTTATGCTTTATGTTACCTCCATCCTGTAGCCATAGATTTCGCAGATAGTTTATAATATAAAAAACAATAATCATCATAATGTAATATTCAGTCTAGTTCTTATTATACTTTTTACAAACATAAAATACTTTAGTACCTAGTTATATAGTATAATAAGTGGAATTATGAAAATTAATTACTTTAATTTTCTAATCATCGTAGCCTATACGTTTTTAATCCCATATGACCGTGAGCAATATAATTCTCTTAACCATAAAATATAGACACTATAAGCTTCATAAAAGAAATATAAATTGAAAACTTATTGTAAACGATTAATATATATGTAAAAACAAAAAAATATTGCAATAACTAATATTAGGTAAAAAATAATTTCAAATATCAGCCATAGGCCGTAGCTTCCGAGGCTTTTCTAATAAAAAAAAATAATAAACAATTAAAATAATTCTCGGTTTAATATGAAGTTAATAATATTCAGAAACTTTATTGGTCCGAATTTATTTGTACACTTATTGTATAAATCTGTACAATCTCACATATTATTGTATAATCTGCTAAACAATTTACAGTAAAAAAAGAGATCATCTCATTTGAAAGTATAATAAGTGTTCGAAAATATGGTCCCCGAGCATACCAAAAAGTACCAAAAACCAAAACTCATATAAATTGATTGTTTAAGGTGAAAAGCGGCAGGGGGGTGAGTTAACTCGATGGATCTGCACCCTGTATGATGGTATTGTGCATAAAATATATACGTACAAATGTACAATATAGTATTCAATTTGCCGTCATCGAAGTGCGTGTGCTTATTGATACTGTAGCGCAATTAATGTTCGGTTAATCGAATGAATTGATAATCGTTGTACCACCCACCCACCTACCTTCTTATATATATATATATATATAAATAATAAATTAATTTCCGTTTAATTCTGTCGTCTGACAGAAATGAAAACGCTATTAGCGCGCCAAACCTATAATATTATATCGGGTCAGCGCGTTCTTGTTTTGTATGATTAACGAACCGTATTCTGGTCGTGATTCGTACCTACATTATATTATTATTATGCGTATAATAATAATAATAATAATATAATATTGTTTCTAGATTTGATGTTATTAAAATTTCAGCAAATATGGTTTTCCGTATTTATTTTTCCTCGACCCCTCGTCGGAATTATATAAAACGAAGATAACGAAGCGAAACGAGATAAAAAAAAAAACTTACCGATCCCGTGCCATTTCACCCATTTGCAAGGCCTCCCACAGGGGGGGGGGGTAGGGGAGGGCCACTACATTTAGATAAAACCTAATTTTTATTGCATTTATTTGCATTTTATATAGCAGGCTTGGAGGGCGATAAGGAGGACCGATAACTTATAAGGTGACACAAAATGTTCAATATTACTATAGGTATTCGGTACTTGGTTTATTTTTAATTACCTACTTCATTAAACGATAGATTTGCAGAAGATTTTGAAAAATTTGAACTTTTCTCAATCCATTGAGAATTAAATTTTTGTTTTTGCTTTATATTATAGCTCACTTAAAAAATTAGACACAACTCCGCTTGAATGGCTTAGCACTTACGTACATTCATAGTGATATTTTAAAAAGTCAACAATCTGACATTGTTGAAGATACTATTAAGCTTTTCTGCATGGAACCACGGCGTGTTCAATTTTTATTTGACGATAATGATCAATGAGTCATGAATTATCTATTATTAATTATTTTTTTTCATTTTTTATTATACAGGCTTATTTATAACAACAGCATAATATTATACATTTATATATATATGTATAATATACTATATTATAATCTCTTATATTATAAAACACAAATAGTCTCCGTTTTTTGCCACCAGGGGCGACGCGACAAATAAGGAATTCCGCGTTTCTTCCATGACGACCAATCATATTACTTCTCGCGCGACGCAGCAAATAAGCAACTCCGCGTTTCTTCCATGACGACCAATCATAATACTTCTCGCGCGTTCGCTAAATTTTCACGTCGCCGCTCGCTTATCTCCCTTTTCGTTATTGTCTATTGACGACATTGACGTGAATATTTTCGAATATTATTTTCCCGAGTTATTCCGTATTTCTATATATTATATAATATAATAAAAATAAAAAAGTGCGTGTGCGATTTTTACAAAAATTGTGATATTTCCGTGTGTAAAATATATAAAATATGTAAAACGCAATATTCAGAAACTGTTCAAGTGTTATGTAAATGTCATTATTATGAATTTTATTATCGTACCGTTGTGGAAGCCGCCATTCAGCCATTCAGAATTTCAATAATATTAAAAATATAAGTAGTTTGAATGCACGGATTAGATAGACATTTTTCACGAGTATTGCAGTACATTTAACTATTATAGCTAAGAGTTTTAGTAGGAGCTTGGTGTGTCGATTGTTTATGACAATGTCGTTACATACGTAATAAGGTAAGTAATAATAAGTAAATTCAATACATTTAAATACGAGGGGTAATTACAGAAAGTTTGTACACCAGATTACTGATTTAAATGATTATACCTATGATTTCCCATGACTTACTACAAAGATTACCTATGATTACACATGATTACCCCCAAGGTGTTTACCCCTCGATTATAATATACTAATATTGTATTACCAAGTTTAATTACTTCAATTCATACCTTATAACTGTACTAACCTTTACATTGGGTTACACGTATTAATTTTTTGCAATATTTCAAACAAATTTCAAAACAAGAAAACTACATTTACATAGGTATTATATGTTAAATTGAATTTAAATTCCTTCAAAGGTGTAAAACTATGCTTAAAATATTGTACTATTTGTCAACATTTTTATTATGTCGTTGGCATGCAAAAATGTATTATACATGATTTATATATATTATATTAATAAATACATAGGTATCATTTATATTCTACTTTTTAAAACTTTATTATAGGACAACTGTATGCAGCGTTTTCCCGAGTGAGGGACTCTCAATCCATAAAAACCATTAGAGTTGCTATGTACAGTGATGGCCGTGGTAGATTCGTCACTAAGAACATTGTGTACAGAGAAATTCTACAAGCGATATAACTGTACAATGAAGTCTACAAGAACTTAATGAACATCGAATCCGATCTGTGTGACACATGGTTTATAAGCAGTCGTAAGTACGACTCGCGGAGGAGAGAAAGTTCGACGACCTCCACGTGGTTCTCTCTGGATGCGGATTTTGTAATGAATACGTAACTGATGTCGAACATGCATTTAACCTGGCTGCGACTCGCACACTAGATGGTAAATTATTTAGAATTATTTATGTACTCTAAAAATATATCAGCAGATATTTGTATGCATTTGTATTATTTCAGAAACATTATACTAAAAATGACTATCAATGCAGATGTAACAGAAACAGAATCATTGTTGTACTGCTACTAAGGCATAGGGGAAATTCGACAACCTCTACGTGCTACTCTCTTGATGCGGATTTTGTAATGTATTTGTATCAAATGTCAAACATGCATTTAGACTGACTGCGACTCGCACACTAGATGGTAAATTATTTAGAATTATTTATGTACTCTAAAAATATATCAGCAGATATTTGTATGCATTTGTATTATTTCAGAAACATTATACTAGAAATGACTATCAATGCAGGTGTAATAGAAACAGAATCATTGTTGGACTGCTACTAAGACATAGGGGAAATTCGACAACCTCTACGTGCTTCTCTCTTGATGCGGATTTTGTAATGTATTTGTATCAAATGTCAAACATGCATTTAAACTGGCTACGACTCGCACACTCTGTGGTAAATTATTTAGAATTATTTATGTACTCTAAAAATATATCAGCAGATATTTGTATGCAATTGTATTATTTCAGAAACATTATACTAGAAATGACTTCATCAATGCAGATGTAGCAGAAACACAACAAAAAGATTCATCATTGTATCAATACTGATTACTAATTTGCAACTAAACCATACTCTGATAATCATAAGAATTACTACAGCTAACACTTAATTATTATTCATTGTTAATGTGTAACTGATGTAGCACATACACACACATATAAATATATGTATATACACTTAAATTGATTAATAGTAAGTTTCATACACAAATTATTATAATTTCAAAAGCATATATTATCTACTATAACCAAGGTTTGTAAGAAATTTTCAATTTTGTTGTATGTACAATATGTTTCATTTCTACGTATTGCAGTCGACGCACGATTCAATTAAATTTTTTTAAACATCATTAAACTACACTATATTGTATGTTTGAATTTGTATTGCTTAACAATGTCTTTTATATGTAATAAACATAATGAGGTATGATTAGATATTTTGCCACCGCAGATAATTTTCATTGAAAAAATATTATGCAATTACTGATTAGTAATACCTAATTGATTATACATTATTTGTAATTTAAAAAAGGTGCTCTGCTGTACTGTAGGTTATAAGTGGGTCACTGTATAATGGATGGTATTAAATTTGAATTCAATGATATAATATCATTGTATAAGAAAAACGATTCTGAGTGGAGACGGTATGTCAGTCTAGGTTAAGACATATTATATACATATTACATATATATTGTATTAAAATAAAATTGACCTATAATAAATTCCAAATTAATCATATCACAATATCCATTAGGTACTTATAAGCGTTATACATCAACAACAAACTGTGATACTATCATAGATATATAAATATAATAGTACATTTTAGAAGTTTCAAGTACCTACGAATAATATTATACAATCACAACAAAATAACTAAATTAGTTATTCTAGGTTTTTTAATATATAATTTCGTCCAAATTTAAATTTAAAATGTCTGTAAAAAATAACTGTGTTCATATATTTTTTTAGATTTTTTGGTTACAGTATGAACTATTCATGAGAACCTCTGTTTTAAATTTGCAGTCCTTAGCTATAAAAACTGAACATTTTATAATTTATTAATTACAATTATTGATAATGTTCGAGATTTTGATAAATTTTGTCAAAATTCGATCTTTAAATGCTTATAAAAAGAAATTGTGCATATGTATTTGAAATATTTTTCAAACTGATATTGTAACAATATATCAGGAGCGTTGTATTAAATTTTTATACTTTTTGACCCAACAGATAAAACTTTATTGATATTTATAGAAAAAAAAACTAAAAAAATCGAAAACTGAAAATGTCCGTAAACAGCTCAAAAAGAGTCACAATATTTTCAAAATTGTATAGTGTTTAGAAAATGCTAATATAAACATTCAGTGAAATTTTCATGTATCTACAGTTATTCGTTTTAGAATTACAACAAAATAACGAAATCGCTATATGAGAAATCGACTGAATCTCCAATGTTGTAAAAATTTGAATTTCAAACACTCATAAAAATTTAATTTGACTTTCTTATAGACATTTTTTTTTGATAAATGTAGAAAATCTTATAAGGAATCTTGTATTACATTTTCATATCTTTTATTAGCCATTGGTTAACAATTAATGTTACCATTAATATTATTCATTAACTAATAATACCAACAATAATTTGTTCGAGCCTATGCATACCTACCGTTTTAAAGGAGAGTTATGCAAACTTATAAATATGATAACATCTGTTATATATATGTTGTAATATAACTTAGGTTAGGTTATGTATAAAAAAAAACACTTAAAAATAACTGTTGTTATATATTATATATATATATTTCTATTTATAACTTAATAACTTATACATTATTCATTCTGAAAATATATACAAACACAAATTAGAATTAGACAATAAAAAGAACACAAAAATTAGTACACAGAAACTTTTTATAGCTTACCACTAGCTTGCTGTCATCCTATAAGCAATGTATTTAAAAACATTTATAACTAACATGTATATTACAAATATATTACAATATTATACTCACTCCTACATTCATAGAGGCCATATCGTGGCCCATAGATGACACAGCACTCGAGCCACGGTCATGGCCCGAGTGCTGGTGCGAAGTTCTGGCACCATTCCCCAACGACGGGGGGGCCGAGTCCCGCAGCCGCTGTGAGGTCGTCTCTCTCGGAGACCGATCTCGCCGCCGAGGGGGGGACCGGTCTCGCCGACGGGGGGAGGACCGGTCCCTTTGAACTTTTGGTCTTCTGCCTGCATAATAAATAATATTTTAGATGCATTGCCTACGATCACATATATAATATACACAAAATACACTTACAATGGCGGGCCAGGTGACCAGGTTTTCTGCAATTGTAGCATTCTGAAAAAGAAAAGCGAACAACATTACCATGTTTATCCATAGACCTATAAACTAATGGACAACGCTTAGAGAGAGAAGTAAGAGGTCCAATATACAGTATTAGTTTCGTAAGTCTATGATTTCCCACATTATGTTTTTTCTCTCTTTCTCTTATATGATTTCATCAAGATTCCCCCACTATGTTCCTTCTTACTCACTCTATATTGGCGTTACTCAGTGATGGTTGGGTGGTGAGGGAGGCGCAATCCATTAGTTTATAGGTCTATATGTAAGAAAAAAAGTCCCCGGAAAATAGTCCCGACTAAAATGCACTTTACCACACCCCTCACGAATTTCGATTTTTTTTTTTTTTTAAAGAAGTGTTTTTCAACGCTGATTTCGAAACTGTTTGAATTTTTGTGCGGAAACCATTATTTTGGAAGTTATAGCCTCCCAAAGTTAACGATTTTACGTTTATACGCATGCGCGCAACATTACTATATTACCGCGCGGAGCGACGGCGCCGAGAAGCGCAGCGACGAGTGCCGCTAACAAGGGATCACTGCCCATACTATACTACATAACTGCAACAAAAATGCAATTTTCTTAACCCTGTAACCCACTTGGGGAGGTGTTGCACAGCAAGTCGAGGGATATTTTCGATTTGCGGAGCGGAGCGACGGCGCCGAGGAGCGTAGCGACGAGTGCCGCTAGCACAGTAGCACCGCATCACTGTACGATGTTTTTTCAAATTGGTGGCTCGGTGCAACAAAAATGCAATTTTCTGAACCCTGTGACCCACTTGGGGAGGTGTTGCACAGCAAGTCGGGAGATATTTTCGATTTGCGGAGCGGAGGTATATAGGTATAGTAGGTACTACAATATACTCATTAGCTTATCTACCTGATATAATTATCATCAAGATAATTGAATATAACAATATTTGTAATAATATACAATTTAGTTATAATGAAATAGTTATAAAATAGTGATATTGATATAAAAATAGAACGAAGACCAATTAAAATGTGCAATTTTGTGCAATTTTTAAACAAATGAAGAAAATGCTGATAATATTGTTTATTAAATATTTAACATTGTGTATAAGTACAATATACAATAAAATAAAAAAATTGAATTTCAACTTTAAAATTATTGTCCCCGTAAAAAGAATTTAAATAATTAATACACGCTCCGCGCGGCGGTAATGCATAGTGGTGTTGAGTGCATGCGTATAAACGTAAAATCGCAAACTTTGGAAGGCTATAACTTCCAAAATAATGGTTTCCGCACAAAAATTCAAACAATTTCGAAATCAGCGTTGAAAAACACGTATTTTTTTAAAAAAAAATCGAAATTTGTGAGGGGCGTGGTAAAGTGCATTTGTTCCAATAGTCCCCGGTAAAAAAGTCTCACGGAAAAAAAAAGGCTCCAAATTACTATTTGATTTAAATTCTGTCTTTTATCATATATGTATTTATTAAGTACATAGCCCATAGGTAAGACATGTTACATATTTGTATTGAAAATTATTAACAATCAACTAAATTAAATAGATACCTTTCTAGGATTAAAAATTATTGTAGATAAGTATTTATATACATAATTAAATACATTTTAAATTTATTGAAAATAATATAATATCTTAAACATATAATAATATATAAGATTTGTCAACCCAATTTATTTAGAAACATAGATATACCAGTATATAACAGTATAGAGGAAATATCGTTTTATTTATTCTACAATGAGAGACTTTGTTTCCGTGGGACTTTCTTACCGGGGACTTTTTTCCCGTTTACCGTATATACGTCATGACAATTGACAATATTTATACATACTTTTAGGTGCTACAATTGCAGAAGATGGTGGTTGGTTGGTTGCAGCCTGCACCGTCACTTTGCAATTTTTAAAATGAAACATTCTACAACGAAAAATTAACATTAGTAAAGTTGTCAAAAAAAAACAAAAAAAAAAAAGTGAAAAATATAATAAAGTAACGAGTACTCACTTCCACTGGTCGATGGCAAATAAATATAGAATTGATTCCACTGTTTAGTTTTGCCTTGCATTTTAGTAATGGTATTTACCGATGTTATTACCAGCACCGCGGGTCTGTCAAAATCGTTGAGCATTGACAAAAAGCTTATTAAAATTAAATAGGTAACATTTGGTAATACTGCTGTCACGTGGTGGCAGAGTAAACAGCGAAAAGCTCAGTGGACCTGGGCGGCTCTCCGCTCCGACTTCGGGCGACTTTCTTCCACGAGCGTCTGTGCGAAACGTTCGTTTTTACGAATTGCGTATACTACTATACAAATTTACACTCTTTTTTTTTTTTCTTATCTTTTTTTATCCTACCTATTTTTTTTTTTACTACGTTTGGCGTTTTATAGACTAATGAGTACTATTTTTTTATTATTTAAAGCTTAATTGTTCACCCCGTGTACTTATACATCATTACAGTTTATTTACTGCAATTCACACTTTATATTGGCATAATTGCAATTTAGCTCCCCCTCGCCATTTTGAATTTTTTTTATCGAAACTTATGTAACTCATCGAGTTAAGAACGATGATGCAATCAAAATTTGTCGCTCTCACTTAATTTTGAAGTTATAGCCTCCCAAAGCTAACGATTTAGACGCATGCGCGCAACACTACTAATGCCGCACGAGGACCTCGAGTTTGGCGACCGGAGGACTTTTTTATTTGTTTTTATACTTAAACTGTGTAACACTGTATTACGAAATAACTTACCCTGTAACCTACTTAAGGTGGTATTGCATAGCAAGTCGGGAGATATTTTTGATTTGCGGAGCCAGCGACGAGTGCCGCAAACTGTTTAATACTGCCCATATACGGCATATACTACGACATAACTTTTTACTTTCCCTGTAACCTACTTAAGGTGGTGTTGCATAGCAAGTCGGGGGATATTTTCTATTTGCAGAGCGCAGCGACGGCGCCCAGTAGCGCAGCGACGAGTGCCGCAAACTGTGTAAGTAATCACTGTTGAGGTCCTCCGCGCGGTAATATAGTAGGTAGTGTTGCGCGCATGCATATATAAACGAAAATTAAAAACTTTGGATGGCCATAACTTCGAAACAAAGTGAGAGCGACAAATTTTGATTGCACCATCGTTCTTAACTCGATAAGTTACATAAGTTTCGATAAAAAAAATTCAAAATAGCGCGGGGGAGCTAAACTGCAATTGTTCCCGGGTTATGTATCCAATCCGCCATACACAAATGCCCTATAACTCATAGATTACCATACAGCGACGATTGATAGCTAGACATTCCATTACAATTATTCGCAATTCCTAATTTCTTATAAAGTCAACAAAACAGAACAGGACATACAACGGGGCACGGTATTACAGTATTACACTAATCGCAGGTGGATTGCATACCTGGTAATATACGCTTCACATATTGTCCGCGATCCGACGCAGTCGGATTACCTACCTATGTGATTTGATGACTGATAGCTAGACAATCAAATACACATATCGATACTACAATTTTTAATAATTTCAACAACCAAAAGCAGCTGACTAGAGATCCTGGAGATCGTATCTATTTACAATGTTTGTGACGGATTGCTAGACGATCAAACTTTTAAATATTCCTGCCAATGCGCCAAGCCTTATCTCCAATCCATATCACTAATCCTAAACTTTTGACTTACAACCCTTGTGATTTTTATAATTCCAACGACATTGTCTCCGAAATCGGTACTCACTTACAAACAAACACGGGGGGTCCGGGGGTCTCCCCCGGCTAGACCAAGGGCTAGTCTTATATAATAAAACGCTAATAACGCGTATAAGATCCGCGGGGAGCGCTGACGGCACTCCGCGTTTCTTCCATGACGACCAATCACAATACTTCCCGCGCGTTCGCTATAAAATATAAATTCCGCTCGCTTATCTCCCTTTTCCTTATCGACGAATATTTTCGAACATTATTATTATTATTATTATTATTATTCCGTATTTCTATATTATTATTATAATTATATATAATATATATAAAATAATATAATTTGTGATATATAACGCACAATTAAGTTCACAACAATCTTCTAAAATGTTATGTTCGCTTTAATAAATTGTAAAATATGTTATTATTTGAATTTTATTTAAATTTAATTTAAATTTTTTCGTAGGTACCTACTATGCAAATTAAGTCGATTCCGGTCGTTGTGGTGGAAGCCGCAATTAATCAGCATTTCAATATAATATATTAAAAATATATAAGTAGTTTGAATTTTTCATGAGTATTGCAGTACATTTAACTATTGTACCTAAGAGTTTTAGTAGGACCTTGGTATGTCGTTACATACATAATAATGTAAGTACACATGATAAGACTACAATAAATCCAATACATTTCAATTTCTTAAAATATATACATGTTATACTAATATAGTGTTATTAGTATTCGGAAACGTCGACGGTGTTGATGGAGTTTCGTTGCACAGGTTACAATAAATTAGACTCATACTACAACTACTCATCATGTAATGTTTAAATTAGGTTTCCAGCGAATGCCGGCCGGAGACATCAGTGGGTGCTGTTTGTCGAGAACTGTGGTATAAATGCACAACAGATTTTGGCCAACTCAAAAGTGTGCTCGAGGCATTTCGTACTAGGTCGTAATTATGAAGGAGAAACACAACATCGTCGTAGTCTCTTCTCAAGAGCGGTGCCATCTTTAGTGAGTGTATCATGACTATTTTCATTAGGTATTCCAATGACACTGTTACAATACTACACCAAACCATACACAAACACAACTTAGAAAATGTACTGTACTTATTACATTCCCTAATTTATGATTGTGTTTAATGTTATGTATGTTAAAATTTAAACTTTATTGTGTTTAAAATAAAATGTATGTAGTAAAAAATGTAGTAGGTAACTAATAAGTAATTTTTTTTTTTACTTTAGTACCACCACACATGTTGCCTTCAGTATTATTCAATAACCCATATGTGAAACGCAAAATTCACAAATGGTTCAAGTGCTTGAGATTCAAATATTCAAAAAATGATTATTTTCCTTTCTTTTTTCAAAATTTTTTTTTTGCATTACACCATCATATTATTATATTAAATTCTTATATGCATAACTATAGATATCCTTTGCAATGTAATAATTATTTAATTTGATAATTTAAAAATTAACCTACCTAAGCAAATGTAATGTAGAATAAATATAGGTACATTACCAAGTTTAATTCCTTCAATTCATACCTTATACCTGTACTAACCTTTACATTGGGTTACACACATTAATTTTTTGCAATATTTCAAACAAATTTCAAAGCAAGAAAACTACATATATACATTATTATGTGTTATAAAATTATAATAAATTTAATAATTTAAATTCCTCCAATGCTTAAAATATTGTAATATTTTTATTATATCGTTGGTATGCAAAAATGTATTATACATGATTTATACATATTATTATTGTATTAATAAATACATAAGTATCATTTATATTCTACTTTTTTAAACTTTATTATATACATATATATATATATAATTATTTACTATTGTGTTTAATGTTATGTATATTAAAATTAAAAATTTATTGTGTTCAAAATGTATGTAGTAAAAAATGCAGTAATTAATAAGTACATTTGGAAAATTACATTTTTTTTTTTTTTTACTTTAGTACGACCATACATGTGTGAAACGCAAAACTCAGAAATGGTTCAAGTGCTTGAGATTCAAATATTCAAAAAATGATTATTTTCCTTTCTTTTTTCAAAATTTTTTCTTTGCATTATACTACCATATTATTATATGCATATCTATAGATATCCTTTTGAATGTAATTATTATTTAATTTAAAAATTTACCTACCTAAGCAAATGTAATGTACAATAAATATAGGTACATTAGACTGATTAGACTGTTATGAGAATGCACATACTTACATTATTATTTAAAATATGTATATCAATAATATTAACAAAAAAAAAAATATATATATATATAAGTAGTTTGAATGCACAAATTTGATAGACATTTTGCAGTACATTTATTTGAAAGCTAAGAGTTTTAGTAGTAGCTTGGTGTGTCGATTGTTAAGATAATGTCAATTTCTTAAAACATACATATAACGTTATGCTAATATATATATTTTATATAATATATAATATGTATTACCAAGTTTAATTACTGCAATTCACACCTTATATTAGAAAACATGAAAACTACATATACATGTGATATCCTCAAATGGTGTAACTATCCTTAAAATATTGTATTATTTGTCATCATTTTTATGTGGTTGGCATGCAAAAATTTAGTATACATATCATTTATATAATTTTTATTATTATTATAATTTTAATTGTATTGAGTTTAATGTGTTATATATTAAGAAGATAAATATATAATAACATTAATTGATACCCATGTTTAATTAGTAACTACATTTGAAAAGTTTCATTTATTTCTTACTTATTTTATTGCCCTATACACATTTAGGCTACCCTTACCTACAATAAGACATTGGTTAACAATTAATGTTGTCTTTAGTATTATTCATTAACCAATAGTACCAGCAGTAATTTGTTCGAGCCTATGAATTCCATTTTAAAGGAGAGTTGTGCAAACTTATATAATTATGATAACTTAGGTTACGTTATGTATACAAAAAAAAAAAACACTTATAAATAATTGTTGTAAGTAAACATTTATTTTGCATTCTGAAAATATATACAAAAACAAATTAGAATTAGAAAATAAAAATAACTATAAAGCCATTATTCTATAAACAATGTATTTAACAACATTTATAACTAACATGTATATTACATAGTATATATTATATAAATACATGTATATTACATAGTATATATTATATAAATATATATAAATATTTTTAATATTATACTCACTTCTATATTCATCGTGGCCAGCCCACAGGCCACCGACGACACACCACTCGGGCCTCGGCCCGAGTGGTGGCGCGGGGCCTGCCCCCGCTCCTCCTCATCACCACGTCCCCGGAATGGGGACCTACTTCGTCCCCGGGGGGGGGACCTTCCTCGCCGCCGGTGGGGGGACCTTCCTCGCCGCCGGTGGGGGGACCTTCCTCGCCGCCTGAGTGGGGACCGGTCTCGCCGTCGGGAGGGGGACCGGTCACGCCTCCGGGGGGGGACCGGTCACGCCTCCGAGAGGGGGACCGGTCTCGCCGCCGGCGGGGGGACGAGTCCTTTTCACTGTTTTTCTTCCTGCCTGCATAGTAAATAATATTTTAGATGCATTGCTTACGATCACATATATAATATACAAAAAATACACTTACAATGGCGGGCCAAGTGGCCGCTTTTTCGACCATTGTAACATTCTGAAAAAGAATAGCGGACAACATTACTATGTTTATCATTGTATATACGTAATGACAATTGACAATATTTATACATACTTTTAATCCCACCCTTCGGCTTTTGCTTGGTGACGGGGCCTGAAGCCACCGTCACCTGGCAATTTGTGAATTTGAACATTCTACAACGAAAAATTAACATTAGTAAAGTTGTCAAAAAAAACAAAAAAAAAAAAAAAAATGAAAAATATAATAACGTGTACTCACTTCGACTGGTCGAATGGACGATGGCAAATGAATATAGAATTGATATTTGATTCCACCGTTTAGTTTTGCCTTGCATTTTACGTATTTACCGGTGTCATTACCAACACCGCGGGTCTGTCAAAATCGTTGACCAGCTTATTGAAAATAAATTAAATTAGATTGGCAACTTTTGGTATTACTGTTGTCACGTGGTGGCGGAGTAGAGGGCGAGAAGCGCAGTGGACCTGGGTCGGCTCTCCGATCCGACATCGGGCGACTTTCTTCGACGAGCGTCTGTGCTGAACGTTCGTTTTTTTGTTATTACGTATACTTATACACAAATTTGTATTTTTTTTTTCTTACCTTCTTTTTTTTACTACCTTTTTTTTTTTTTACTACGTTTGGCGTTTTGTAGACTGGTGAGTGCTATTTTTTTTATTATTTAAAATCTTAATTGTTCACCCCGTGTACTTATACACCATTACGGTCACCCAATTATTAAGACGTTACGCATGATTTAAAAAGCGACATGCATTGTTTCCCGTGCGTGCTCCCTCGAAATCCAAACTTGGTGTCTCGAAGGTGTCGCGTTTTTTTATTTGCATTTCAATGTGTGATGTCATTTCTATATTCCTTCCCGAGATCATCGGTCGGTAGTTGTTGAAATACATTCCCGTTACGTACGTCGCACTTTTCAACGCTACTTTTTTTTGAATTCTCTTCTTACGCTTTTATTTTGTAATTCTGGAAAATTTCTTATACATTGTTTTCTGTGTATATTATGCGTACCATCATTACACGTGTACCGTATACACACTTTTTCTAAATATAACACAAAACTTTTGGAAATCCCGTGTTGCCGTATCATCGGGCACTGATAAGTGATAACAACAGTCAATATTGCATAATAACGATATAACGACGCCCAGTGTCGTGTATGCGTAAAAGTTACATATATTATATTACACTTACTTATTATTCACTATTTATACTGTACATATTTTTTTACTAATAAAAATACAGATGTTATTTAACATATAATATAAATTATTCACTACGTTTACAATATGATGCTATTATATATTATTTTCTTTAAAATGTCAAAGTCAAGGCACATAACCATGGTTCGATTGTGTGTGATCTGCGGAAACGTCGACGGTGTTGATGGAGTTTCGTTGCACAGGTTACAATAAATTTATTAACAACTCATACTAGACTCATACTACAACTACTCATCATGTAATGTTTAAATTAGGTTTCCAGCGAATGCCGGCCGGAGACGTCAGTGGGTGCTGTTTGTCGAGAACTGTGGTATAAATGCACAACAGATTTTGGCCAACTCAAAAGTGTGCTCGAGGCATTTCGTACTAGGTCGTGATTATGAAGGGGAAACACATCATCGTCGTCGTCTCTTCTCAAGAGCGGTGCCATCTTTAGTGAGTGTATCATGACTATTTTCATTAGGTATTCCAATGACACTGTTACAATACTACACCAAACCATACACAAACACAACTTAGAAAATGTACTGTACTTATTACATTCCCTAATTTATGATTGTGTTTAATGTTATGTATGTTAAAATTTAAACTTTATTGTGTTTAAAATAAAATGTATGTAGTAAAAAATGTAGTAGGTAACTAATAAGTAATTTTTTTTTTTACTTTAGTACCACCACACATGTTGCCTTCAGTATTATTCAATAACCCATATGTGAAACGCAAAATTCACAAATGGTTCAAGTGCTTGAGATTCAAATATTCAAAAAATGATTATTTTCCTTTCTTTTTTCAAAATTTTTTTTTTGCATTACACCATCATATTATTATATTAAATTCTTATATGCATAACTATAGATATCCTTTGCAATGTAATAATTATTTAATTTGATAATTTAAAAATTAACCTACCTAAGCAAATGTAATGTAGAATAAATATAGGTACATTACCAAGTTTAATTCCTTCAATTCATACCTTATACCTGTACTAACCTTTACATTGGGTTACACACATTAATTTTTTGCAATATTTCAAACAAATTTCAAAGCAAGAAAACTACATATATACATTATTATGTGTTATAAAATTATAATAAATTTAATAATTTAAATTCCTCCAATGCTTAAAATATTGTAATATTTTTATTATATCGTTGGTATGCAAAAATGTATTATACATGATTTATACATATTATTATTGTATTAATAAATACATAAGTATCATTTATATTCTACTTTTTTAAACTTTATTATATACATATATATATATATAATTATTTACTATTGTGTTTAATGTTATGTATATTAAAATTAAAAATTTATTGTGTTCAAAATGTATGTAGTAAAAAATGCAGTAATTAATAAGTACATTTGGAAAATTACATTTTTTTTTTTTTTTTACTTTAGTACGACCATACATGTGTGAAACGCAAAACTCAGAAATGGTTCAAGTGCTTGAGATTCAAATATTCAAAAAATGATTATTTTCCTTTCTTTTTTCAAAATTTTTTCTTTGCATTATACTACCATATTATTATATGCATATCTATAGATATCCTTTGCAATGTAATTATTATTTAATTTAAAAATTTACCTACCTAAGCAAATGTAATGTACAATAAATATAGGTACATTAGACTGATTAGACTGTTATGAGAATGCACATACTTACATTATTATTTAAAATATGTATATCAATAATATTAACAAAAAAAAAAATATATATATATATAAGTAGTTTGAATGCACAAATTTGATAGACATTTTGCAGTACATTTATTTGAAAGCTAAGAGTTTTAGTAGTAGCTTGGTGTGTCGATTGTTAAGATAATGTCAATTTCTTAAAACATACATATAACGTTATGCTAATATATATATTTTATATAATATATAATATGTATTACCAAGTTTAATTACTGCAATTCACACCTTATATTAGAAAACATGAAAACTACATATACATGTGATATCCTCAAATGGTGTAACTATCCTTAAAATATTGTATTATTTGTCATCATTTTTATGTGGTTGGCATGCAAAAATTTAGTATACATATCATTTATATAATTTTTATTATTATTATAATTTTAATTGTATTGAGTTTAATGTGTTATATATTAAGAAGATAAATATATAATAACATTAATTGATACCCATGTTTAATTAGTAACTACATTTGAAAAGTTTCATTTATTTCTTACTTATTTTATTGCCCTATACACATTTAGGCTACCCTTACCTACAATAAGACATTGGTTAACAATTAATGTTGTCTTTAGTATTATTCATTAACCAATAGTACCAGCAGTAATTTGTTCGAGCCTATGAATTCCATTTTAAAGGAGAGTTGTGCAAACTTATATAATTATGATAACTTAGGTTACGTTATGTATACAAAAAAAAAAACACTTATAAATAATTGTTGTAAGTAAACATTTATTTTGCATTCTGAAAATATATACAAAAACAAATTAGAATTAGAAAATAAAAATAACTATAAAGCCATTATTCTATAAACAATGTATTTAACAACATTTATAACTAACATGTATATTACATAGTATATATTATATAAATACATGTATATTACATAGTATATATTATATAAATATATATAAATATTTTTAATATTATACTCACTTCTATATTCATCGTGGCCAGCCCACAGGCCACCGACGACACACCACTCGGGCCTCGGCCCGAGTGGTGGCGCGGGGCCTGCCCCCGCTCCTCCTCATCACCACGTCCCCGGAATGGGGACCTACTTCGTCCCCGGGGGGGGGACCTTCCTCGCCGCCGGTGGGGGGACCTTCCTCGCCGCCGGTGGGGGGACCTTCCTCGCCGCCTGAGTGGGGACCGGTCTCGCCGTCGGGAGGGGGACCGGTCACGCCTCCGGGGGGGGACCGGTCACGCCTCCGAGAGGGGGACCGGTCTCGCCGCCGGCGGGGGGACGAGTCCTTTTCACTGTTTTTCTTCCTGCCTGCATAGTAAATAATATTTTAGATGCATTGCTTACGATCACATATATAATATACAAAAAATACACTTACAATGGCGGGCCAAGTGGCCGCTTTTTCGACCATTGTAACATTCTGAAAAAGAATAGCGGACAACATTACTATGTTTATCATTGTATATACGTAATGACAATTGACAATATTTATACATACTTTTAATCCCACCCTTCGGCTTTTGCTTGGTGACGGGGCCTGAAGCCACCGTCACCTGGCAATTTGTGAATTTGAACATTCTACAACGAAAAATTAACATTAGTAAAGTTGTCAAAAAAAAACAAAAAAAAAAAAAAAATGAAAAATATAATAACGTGTACTCACTTCGACTGGTCGAATGGACGATGGCAAATGAATATAGAATTGATATTTGATTCCACCGTTTAGTTTTGCCTTGCATTTTACGTATTTACCGGTGTCATTACCAACACCGCGGGTCTGTCAAAATCGTTGACCAGCTTATTGAAAATAAATTAAATTAGATTGGCAACTTTTGGTATTACTGTTGTCACGTGGTGGCGGAGTAGAGGGCGAGAAGCGCAGTGGACCTGGGTCGGCTCTCCGATCCGACATCGGGCGACTTTCTTCGACGAGCGTCTGTGCTGAACGTTCGTTTTTTTGTTATTACGTATACTTATACACAAATTTGTATTTTTTTTTTCTTACCTTCTTTTTTTTACTACCTTTTTTTTTTTTTACTACGTTTGGCGTTTTGTAGACTGGTGAGTGCTATTTTTTTTATTATTTAAAATCTTAATTGTTCACCCCGTGTACTTATACACCATTACGGTCACCCAATTATTAAGACGTTACGCATGATTTAAAAAGCGACATGCATTGTTTCCCGTGCGTGCTCCCTCGAAATCCAAACTTGGTGTCTCGAAGGTGTCGCGTTTTTTTATTTGCATTTCAATGTGTGATGTCATTTCTATATTCCTTCCCGAGATCATCGGTCGGTAGTTGTTGAAATACATTCCCGTTACGTACGTCGCACTTTTCAACGCTACTTTTTTTTGAATTCTCTTCTTACGCTTTTATTTTGTAATTCTGGAAAATTTCTTATACATTGTTTTCTGTGTATATTATGCGTACCATCATTACACGTGTACCGTATACACACTTTTTCTAAATATAACACAAAACTTTTGGAAATCCCGTGTTGCCGTATCATCGGGCACTGATAAGTGATAACAACAGTCAATATTGCATAATAACGATATAACGACGCCCAGTGTCGTGTATGCGTAAAAGTTACATATATTATATTACACTTACTTATTATTCACTATTTATACTGTACATATTTTTTTACTAATAAAAATACAGATGTTATTTAACATATAATATAAATTATTCACTACGTTTACAATATGATGCTATTATATATTATTTTCTTTAAAATGTCAAAGTCAAGGCACATAACCATGGTTCGATTGTGTGTGATCTGCGGAAACGTCGACGGTGTTGATGGAGTTTCGTTGCACAGGTTACAATAAATTTATTAACAACTCATACTAGACTCATACTACAACTACTCATCATGTAATGTTTAAATTAGGTTTCCAGCGAATGCCGGCCGGAGACGTCAGTGGGTGCTGTTTGTCGAGAACTGTGGTATAAATGCACAACAGATTTTGGCCAACTCAAAAGTGTGCTCGAGGCATTTCGTACTAGGTCGTGATTATGAAGGGGAAACACATCATCGTCGTCGTCTCTTCTCAAGAGCGGTGCCATCTTTAGTGAGTGTATCATGACTATTTTCATTAGGTATTCCAATGACACTGTTACAATACTACACCAAACCATACACAAACACAACTTAGATTGTAGCAATTGCATTAAGTTAATAATTATTATTACATAATGTCGTACGGTGTCATTTATTTATTAACATATAATATCATGCTTATATAGACACAATTCATTAAATTACTTTACATTGAAATACCAATTGTTCAATTCATATTATTACTATTCAAATGTAATAAAGTATTTTTTCTAATAATTTTAATTGAACTAATTACAATAATACTTTTGTTCTTTCTACACTTCCATTTCTATAACACCTCAATGTGTATCTTAAATGTATTGTTTTCGTTATTATCAGAGGGGATACATTCTCTAGGCTACAATTCATTTTATTTATGTACAATAATTACTTACATTATTTCATAGCTATAATCATTCAACAATTGCTGCTATTGACCTTTATTCGGTCTGCAATGCAATTCACTAGAACGTGTAGTTTAAATGTTACTAACTAATCGATTACAATATGCTCTCCACACTGTTTTTTATTTATTCAAAATGTACTGTACTTATTACATTCCCTATCGGTGAGCTGATTTTTATATGCTTATATTAAGTCACATGTCATTGGTATGTGTGTAGTAATAAAACATTATTATAATATCACATAATATGTTGAATGCTTATAATCTTATAACATTTGAGATGCTTCTATTCAACTTCATTCATTCTTCGGTGTGATTCACTATTACATGGAACATAAATTTTACTAACTAATGTATTGTACCATCCTCTATATGCACTGTTTTTAATTGATTTAATTATAAATGTGTTGTACTTATTACATTCTCTATTGGTGAGCTGATTTTTATATGCTTATTAATTCCCATGTCATTGATATGCAGTTAAATATCATCTTAATAATAACGCATGCAACACATACATTGAATATTTAAGCTGATAATATTTGAGATTGTTTTTATACACACAATTACAACGGATTTTGTATGATACTGTAGGTAGTTCAACCACTCCTTGACATTGCGGCACCAGGTGGACAACTGGAAGCGGAAGTGGCAATCCCCGGTAACAACGGCATGGAGATAGAAGTTGTCGAAGTCCAAGTGGAAGATGTAATGATGGACCTACCTGAATAAGAAATGCTACGAGAGGAAGTGGTACAAGATGACATCGAGTATGTAGATTTACTTCCTGCTGACGCAGAGGCAGAATTTGAATTCAGGGACGCAATTGACGTTTTATTACCAGACGTCAATGAAGAGGTTAGTAAATACATATTATTAAAATTAAAATAAACATTTATAACATTAAATTCTTAATAACAGTGCATTTTAATTGCAGATCATACCGATTCCTCCTGTTGTACAGAGAGCACGTGCGCCCTTCAGAGACCGTCCGGCTGGCATTCAACACGACTTCCAGAATCGGCATGACCTAGGACCGTTGAATGTTGTCTGCCGGCACTGTGGTGCCCGCCATTTCTCCTGCGAACGTACTTCACGGTCATTTTCTACGTGTTGCAATAACGGTCAAATGGCTGTTACAGGAGACCGTGTTTTGGGTCCACCGCCAGAGTTATTAATTCGTTTGTTGGTTGATGATTCACAGGTAGGAAAACACTTTCGAAAAGAAATCCGCAGGTACAACAACACTCTGGCATTTGCGGCTTTCTCCCATGATCTGAGCCAAGACTTTTGCCTGGTCAGGGACCAAGAGTATTCACCGTTCA